>VIAB01034391.1:0-11284 GCA_009801035.1 Oophaga pumilio
AAGTTATATTGAAGAAATTTTACCACTATCATGAAGTACAATAGCAGCAGGATTCCAAGACAAAACATAACCATCATGTTCCCATCAATGGTGGTATCACAAGTCCTAGAATCAAATCGGATCACCATGTTGTTGCTCCACATCGCTTGCAACAGAGGTGCAACACAGCACAATGACTTAAGTTGAAGCAGGTGCTAGGCACCAACACAGATATCACAGTCACTCCACTCTTACTAGGGACTGATGGAATTTACTGATAAGATTATAGGCATTTATGTTATTAGTCACTACCCAGGATAAATCTACAGGTCCGTAACTTTTCCAGTGTAAAAGGTATTGCAAGGACCCCATCAACACTTAGGAATCAATGAACATTTTAAGCACACATTCTAAACTGTCTTCAACCAATACAGGGATTTATTGGATGCAACAGGTGCATGAAAGGAAGAGGGAAGTTTTAAACAGAAAGCTACAGGGTTGATGACCTCAGTTATTTTGAATGAACCAATGAATTTGAGTCTTATCTTAGCGGACGGGACCTTAAAGTGTAACCGTCATTTTAATTTTTATTTCTAAAATCTATAGTACACATGGACAGAGCAGTCATTTTCAAAATTCTCAATTCACATGTAAAATTTGTATTCATTGAAGACAGATTGTTACATTACTGAGATAAGAGATGGCAGTTGTTACTGATAAGATTATATGTAAAAGAGAGGGGGAGGTGCTCTGTCTTTAGCTCCTGCTTTACCTTCTCCCCTCTACATAGAATCTTGTCAACAGTAACTACACTCGCCTATCTCAATAATGTAAATATCTGTCTTCACTGTCTACAGATTTTACCTGTGAATTGACAATTTTGAGACAGAATGACCAGTTCAGGAGGAATCATAGATTAATTGAATCATAGAATGTTAGAGTTGGAAGGAAACTCCAAGGTCATCGATCCAACCTCCTGCTCAATGCAGGATTCACTAAACCATTTCAGACAGATGTCTGTCCAGCCTCTGTTTGAAGACTTTCATTGAAGGAGAACTCACCACCTGTCGTGGAAGCCTGTCCAACTCATTGATCACACTCACTGTTAAAAAGTTTTTTATCCCTTTCAGTTTCATTCAATTTCTTCTTGTGTTTCCATGTGCAAATAAGAATAAGGATGATTACTCTATACTGTGACATCCCTTCAGATATTTGTATACAGCTATTAAGCCTGCTCTTAGCTTTCTTTTTTGCAAGCTAAACATTCCCAGCATCTTTAACCATTCCTCATAGGACATAGTTTGCAATTCGCTCACCATCCTAGTAGCTGTTCTCTGAACTTGCTCCAGTTTTCTCATGCTTTTTTTTTAAATGTGGTGCACATAACTGGACACAGAATTCCAGATGAGGCCTGACCAAGGAGCAGTAGAGGAGAATAATTACTTCACGTGATCTTGACTCTATGCTACTCTTAATATATCCCAGAACTGTGTTTGACTTTTTTGCTGCTGCATCACACTATTGACTCATGTGCAGTCTGTGATCTATTAGTATACTCAAGTCTTTTCACATGTGCTGCTGCTTAGTTCTATTCCTCCCATTCTGATGTAATTTTGTTTTTCTTGCCCAGATGTAGAATCCTGCATTTCTCCCTGTTAAATAACTTTCTATTAGTCGCTGCCCATTGTTCAAGGAGAAAGAAGAACATTTTTCCCATTAGCTATATTACAAAGTTTCCTATTTTTATATGTACTATCATTTTTTTAAATATAAATTAAAATGACTGTTACTCTTTAGGTTTAATACTTTTAGTGCATGATCACACCGTGTTCTGCACCCTGAAACTTAGCCCATTAGTGTGTCTTAATTTAGCAGAAGCAGTCTGTTTGCCCATTGCCCTTGTTAGATGTTCTCTGATCTCATACCAGATAGGTTTTAGCTTGTCTACAGATTTACTGACCTTAGGGTTGTCCAATTCGGAGGCTAAAAAATAACCAAAGGGAGGATGATATTCTCGGAATGCGGCTAAAGGTAGATATTCCAACCAGTCAGGCAATTGCTCAGGTGACTAATTAGCATGTTCAGTTTGACCATTGGTCTCTGGGTGCTAAGCAAATGAAAACAACAATTTTACACTGATCTTATTACAGGAAGCCGTCCAGAATTTGGAAACAAGCTGAGTGCCCCTGTTGGTATATTTTCCATGTGTTTAATGAATAACTCAATTAAAGGAGTTTCCCCACAAGCAAAGTACATTTTAATCAATAGATCTTTGAATAATAATAAGTTACGCAATTGGATGTGTGAACAAAAATGTTACTGTGCTGAGATAGTCTTACAAATGTGCCCCTGCTGTGTAATGTGTAATGGCTGTATCTGTCCATGTAGAGCGCCTCCAGTTCATAGTCATTGTCTTTCATTGACACTGTGAGGCAACGGAAGCAGAAACAGAGGGGGCAGATATAAGCGGATGTCACAGACTGATTTATGAAATATATTACGTATTTTGGGGAAAGAAGGTTATAAACTCAGCAGCTGTATTAAAGGTATGTAATTTAGATTGAAATCCCCAATATAGACAGTGATGATGTATATAAAGCATTGTTGAAATTAATGGAGCTACATAAGCAAGTAAAATATTCACACTGACTTCTTTTCGAATTGATTTTGACATAATTCCGAGTGGAAAAAGGTCCCAGTGACTGCATCCTATTTTATGGCCATTTGCTGTATTGTTTTTTTTTTCTTTCTTGGCACATAAACCAGCAGTTCCAAGTGCAAATCTGTGGCAGAAACCTTAGTATCAGGGGATTGATGCCATGAGTTCCACTGCAGATACACAGACCTCGAACAAGGACTTCTCCTGGAAGTCCGTGTTACTGTTTGGGTTTGGCAGCCTGAACAAAGCTTGTTGAAAGGCTCCATCACAGCCATGCCAAACTTTGGCATGGCTGTGATTGGCAGCATAATATATATAAAAAAATAATATAAAAAAACAGAGGTGGTGTCCCCTCTATTTTCGATAACAAGCACAGGTAAAACAGATAGTTCTGAGCTGCTATCAGCGAGAACAGGCAAAGCTGAAGAGAGTGGTAGTCATCTGCCGATGCCTGACCGGCGGTAACCTTGTCACCACTGGTGACTGCCGCTTGCTCACACACTGCCCTTGGTGAGACAGTGTGGGAACCCACAGTGGTCTGTGATACTCAGTGGCTGTGACCGATTGTGACATCAATAAGGTTACCACTGGGCAGAGCCGATGCTTCCCACTCTGTCACACAGTTGACAACATGGGGATGTTCAGGCCCCCATTCACTGGAATGAGGTTTGGGATTGGGATGAAGTTCGGGAACCGTTCTGGTACCCAAACCAAACTTTTTTATAAAGTTTGGTCTTATCCAAAGGACCCGAACATCCATGGGTCTACCCATCCCTAATTATGTGAAAGTCCCCCTGTTGGATTTTTGAACTGATGTCTAGATCAGGTATAACGTACGTCATGGCATATGTTGCACATTTTTCACTTGCATTTCACAAGCTGTAGAATTGATATGCGGTGCATGTGTAAAACTCTCAGCATGTCAACTTTTGTCATGAAATACAGATTTTACCTGAAAATTAAGAATTTTGAGCATGAAAGCTCAATGCAGGAGGAGAAAGAACCTGATTTCTCTAATAAGATATATTGCAAAGTTTCTTATCTTCACGTGTACTATTTACTTATGGAGTAAAAATTAAAATGAATATTAACCTTAATCCTTTCATGACATCTGCCATACATGTACAACGTGACGATTGTACAGGCTCACGCTGAGTGCCGATGCGATCAAATGCACGTGTCAACTCTACATGAGAGCTGACTCCCTGCAGCATTGCCTTGATTGGTGCTAACACTTATTGCGGTTGTTTAACCCCTTTGATGGCGCTGTCAATAATGAACTCAACATTGATCGCCATAGCAGAGGGAGGGCACTCCCTCTATTCTCCGATCAGCACAACGCAATTACGATCATGTTGTGCCAAAGATCTCCATGGTGACACCAGGCCGAAAGATGGGGTCGGGGTCCCCAGGGAATGTGGCCTGTAAGCTCAGAGCAGAAGAGCAAAAGCTGATACGCCTAATCCATGTCTGAAATACACTGAGCTAACGCTCCTTCCCTCATGAGTCTCGCTGTATGGCTAAGCAGTACTGTACAGCAACATATGAGTATTGCCACGTTGAGCAGAACTTGTGTGTCTAATTTTGGTGCCATTTTTAACCATTTCCCCATGTGACAATGTAAAATTTTGAGCTAAAGCTAAAGTTTTTTGGGTAAAAATGTAATTTTTTCTTTTCCTCCCACTGGTGTAAGGTTCTGTGACACACACGTGGTGTCAATATGATCACTGCACCCCTAGACAAATTAATTGAGAGGTGTAGTTTGTAAAATTAGGTGTCACTAATGGGGGAGTTCTGCTGTTCTTCCAAGTCAGGGGCTCTGCTAACATGTCATGACACCCTCAAACCATGCTAGCAAAATCTGCACTACAATATTACTTCCCTTCTGACCTTCTGAGCTTTGCACTGTGCCTAAAAAGTAGTTTTCAACAATATGTAAGGTATTGCCATATTTAGAAGAAATTGTGTAATATTTTATGCTCCGTATTTTTCCTGTTATCCCTTTTGAAAATTGAAAACTTGGGGCCAAAGCAACATTTTAGTGGAAAAAATGTTAATTTTTCATTGATTCAGAACAATGTTATACAATTCTGTGAATCACTTGAGGGTTAAAAATGCTAGTGTGGGTAGCTGAGACCCTGGAGAACATGATCACTGGAGTTTTCTCAGGTCCCCATCACGTGATTGCCTTTATTCAATGAATAAATCATGTAAAAAAAGTGACATCCAGTGTAAAAATTATTTCTCTTTTCTCTGACATGATATAACATGTCAGAGGAGAGAGAAATGGTGTTCCCAAGCTCCCCACGGTACCTTAGTAACGGATCTGTCATCCCCCAGTCATCATCCTCCTATGCATGAGTAGTGTACCCGCTGAGATCTTCTAGCCGGCAACTGACAATCACAGGAATATTTTCTATTGGTTCCTGACTTTTGATCACTGTGATACATCCTATCACAGTGATCAAAAGCTCAATAACTAGTAAATAGGACTTCGCTTTTGGCTGTGCCTTGCTGTGCATCCCCTTGATCATCAGGGCAGTTTTAGTCACATACTCGCCTCTGCTCTTTGTTCCCCCACTGCTCCAGGCTCTGCAGAGCGTCTCAGCAACTGCACTGCCCAGCACATAGCATGGTGCACAATGAAGTGACGTCGTTGCACACCTACTGTGTCAGAGGCAGATGGGGAACGATGGGGGAGGGAGCGTCATCTTACACTCTCTCCTCCATCATTGCTTTCAAATGTATCGGCATCTATGATGCTGATACAATTGAATGCGGCACAAGGGAGCAGCGCTGACACCGGGACGCCCTGATTCGCGGGCTCCATTGCGGTTGTGTGTTAGTGGCACACCACTGGCTGGGAGCCTTTGGGAGAGCGGGGGCCCTAGGCAGCTGCCTAGTCTGCCTACTCCTAACGCTGCCCCTGATTCTAACAGCAAGTTTGAAGATGAGTACAGAATCAGACACAGCACATTTAGAAAAGGGAACGGCTACAGCAGGTTTACTGTAGGGACTGATTCAGACAACAGGTTTGGAGGGAGGAATTGAATCCGACATAGCTGATATGGAAACAGGTGCTGATTCAGACACAGAAGGATTCAGAGATAGGTTCAGATTCTGAAACAGCAGGTTCAGGGAAAGTTCCAAACTTAGATACAAACAGGTTATGAGTCAGGTCCTAATTCAGGCAACATCAGTCACTGTTACAAGTTCAGGCTTCAAGCCTAGGCATACAGACCCAGGGACAAAGCTTCAGACAAGATCATACACAGATACAGGTTGAGAGTTCATGCCTGGGTATAGAGACCCAGGGAAACAGGTTTGAGCAAAGAGTGGACCAGACAACTGACTTAACAGCTTGCAAACAAGCTAGAAACTAAAGTCATCGATGTTGAACTGGCACTTCCCATTAGAGGATGATGCCTTAAATACCAGTTGCCACCCAGGAATTGGCTGGGGACATCTTAGGAGCGTGCACGCTACCTCTTTAAAACACAGGAAGCGAATATGTCAGTGTCTCTGCCAGAAGGAGGCATGCAGAGACATTACACACATGTGATTATGATATAATGAAATGTAATTAAAGTGTTGTATGTATTATTATGTAAATTATGTATTCATTTCAATGATCAGACCCCTATTAGTCTAGCAGACCCCCTTTAGTCTAGACCCCCATTAGTCTAGCACACCCCCATATTGCAATTCTAATAAACTGTCTGGCTTATGCTTTTACAAGTGGTTCAGTCCCTCTGCCCTTGTTCACATTTACATCACTTGACAAGTGGAAAGGTTTTTAATACAAGAGTAAGGACTGTCCCACAAGGGTTGCCTTGACAAGGCGGGATGGTTTGTACATTCTTTTGATCAAAATTATGTTTACTAAATACCCTTATTACTATTACTACCTTTATGCATTTTTTGCAAAAAAAAAATTTTTTATTTAAGGATATTTGTTTTTTGTGTCTGGTTTTCTCTGTGTAATGGTCATGTGTTAAAATGCATTTACATTTTGCATACATATTAACTTACTTTTTCGGCTCAGACCAAGTTCCTTATTTAGTTCAAAGTGCATCTTGTGCATATAAGGGTGTGACCGCCCTGTTTCTAAGCTGAGAAATCCATCCTGTCTGGCTTATGCTTTTACAATAGGTTCAGTCCCTCTGCCCTTGTTCACATTTACGTCACTTGACAAGTGGAAAGGTTTTTAATTCAAGAGTTAGGACTGTCCCACAAGGGTTGCCTTGACAAGGCGGGATGGTTTGTACATTCTTTTGATCAAAATTATGTTTACTAAATACCCTTATTACTATTACTACCTTCATGCATTTTTTGCAAAAAAAAAAGTTTTAATTTTATTTTAGGATATTTGTTTTTTGTGTCTGGTTTTCTCTGTGGAATGGTCATGTGTTAATATGCATTTACTTTGTGCATACACATTAATTTACTTTTTCAGCTCAGACCTAGTTCCTTATTTAGTTCAAAGTGTATCTTGTGCATATAATGTTTCTGAACTGAGAAATCCATCCTGTCTGGCTCATGCTTTTACAAGTGGTTCAGTCCCTCTGCCCTTGTTCACATTTACGTCACTTGACAAGTGGAAAGGTTTTTAATACAAGAGTTAGGACTGTCTTACAAGGGTTGCCTTGACGTGGTGGGATGGCTAGTACATTCTTTTGATCAAAATTATGTTTACTAAATACCCTTATTACTATTACTACCTTCATGCATTTTTTGCAAAAAAATATTTATTTTATTTTAGTATATTTGTTTTTTGTGTCTGGTTTTCTCTGTGTAATGGTCATGTGTTAATAAGCATTTACATTTTGCATACATATTAACTTACTTTTTCAGCTCAGACCTAGTTCCTTCTTCAGAAGGAGGCACGCAGAGATGCTGGCATTACACACATGTGATTATGATATAATGAAATGTAATTAAAGTGTTGTATGTATTATACAGTAATTACTGCAATGTGGAAAACTGAAGTATCATTATGTGACTGCACAGTATTTCCTTATTTTTCATCCAAATTTTTCATAGATTCTAGGTGGGAAATCAATTATTTTGTAGAAATCTTCCACATAGACATTCATTAGGCAGACAATACATTCTTGGTAATTTCTGTAAGGTAGACCAGATTAACAATACCTTGAACTTGGGGATTTCAAAAGTCTGGCTGCATTGCTTCAGTCTGATTCCATTAGGTATGCTCAAAATACAATGGCAACAGCGTTTTAACTTTCTTCCAAAACAAAGACCGGATAAAATAAGCATGGAGGTAATATATACCACCTATGAAAGAGACTGGCAGAAGTAGCTAAGATGCATTAGAGGACAAAGTAGGAAACTTTTCTACATTAAGTGCTTTATGGCCATGATAAGTCTAAGATAATGAGAGTTAACATTACTTATTTCACTTTGCATCTGACACATAAAAACCATTCATCTGTCATGGCAAGAGTCTCATTTTACCTTTTTATTGGGAAATCGTCATTTACACAAAGGAAATTCTAGAAATTTGGATAAAATAAAAACTCTTATTTAAAGGGGTTATCCGGCACTGTGTTTAGTTTTTCTTATGGGGCTAAAAACTTACCGTCAGGTAATTGCTAACTACTTGTCTGATCTGCCCGGCAACGATTTCTGCCAGCTCAGAGCGGTCACTGACCACAACTGCTGGCAATTCCCCTGCTTGTGGTGACATCATGTGTCACTTCCGATGTCATGCTGGCATCAATGCCGATGCCACTGCTGATGTCATGCGGATTGACAGCTGGCTCCCCACTGCCTAACTGCAGGGAGCTGGCTGTCAATCAGCATGACATTTTCAGTGAAGCCCAATTGACAAGAGCAGACCAGAAGAGGAAGTGCTGCTCTGTAATGTGAGGTAAAGGAAGCAGGAGAGTCACAATCTTACTCGGCAGAAATAATCGCTGGACAGAACAGGCACATACTGTAACTATCAACTACCTGCCAGTAAGTTCTTAACCCCATGCAAAAAAAAGTAAACAAAGTCCTGGATAACCTCTTTAAAGCGGCTTGTTATTTCCTCCAAAATTTCTAGAATTTCACTTGTGTAAAAGACATGTTATTTACTTTCGTATAAAAACTGTGGGGGGACAGGAAGCGCACAAGACCATCGAGTGATACCCTTTTAGCTACAAAAGAAAATAACAGGAAGGTGCTCACCTGAGCAGGTTGTGTGCAGGCACAACTCCTATGAGCACCTGATGATATCGCTTCTGGTGGCTGGGTGATGATATCCTCCAGGATAGATGACCAGTTTGGACGATACAATGATATCAGGTTGCGCTGCTGTAATAAAGAATCCTTGGGACCAAGATGAGTTAAACGGTTTTTATTTCCACAACTGCTGGACTAGTGTCTTTTTCAAGTAAAAAAAAAAGCAATTGTATCATGTTACCTACTTTGTATCTCAGATGTTGGTAAAATGAGGCACATGTCATTGCAAATGGGTGATTTTTATGGCTTAGATACAAAGTGAAATAAATAATCTTATCTCAGTAACTTACATTTATTTTGTCTTCGCTATCTGATGCAAATTAGCGTACAGAGACACAATATTGCCCATATTGCCCAGGCTCCACTTACTGTATGTTGCAGAGTCACTTATTTTCATGTGCTAAAATAAAGCTTAATAATTTAGTATAATAGTTGACAAAACACTTGTGTGGCTATCACGTATTTCTCCCAACTCTGCCATAAAAATATTGTAGGCTCAGCCAGGCATGCATGACTATTTCAATAGCATGAGATTCCTATATCTACATCTACTATCAGAAGATCGTGAGAACCCTCCATAGACAGGATCAGATGATCTGCCTGATATTACTGGTTTCGAATGATTTTTAGGGATATTTCAGTAGAATAAGGTTTTACCCAGTTAAATACTGAATCAATGGCAGTCCAACTGCTGAGACTCCCATTAATCCTCAGAGCGAGGACTTGTGCACCCAATTTTATGTGATAGGTATTCACACATACTCACTACCACATTTAACCATCTTAGGTAGTCTCGTAAAAAAAATGAATGGAGCAGTATCACACATGAGTGGCCAACAAAACATTCAAATGGAAAGTACAAGTCCCAATTTCAATGACCGCAACAAGTAGTATACCAATCTGGATGGTCCCTAATGCTAGTATCTAACTTTCCTATGTGTCTGCAGGCCTCAAAATAGACAGGGGACAGGGCAGGAGCTGAACCTGACTGTTTCACGCTAGGGATGAGTGAATAGTTTCAGATACGTGCTTATCCGAATAGCTATAGCGCTTCCCGAATAGCTGCCTCGGTAACCTGGGCAGTTGTAGGGACAAGGAACCTGGAGCCCTGAACTGCCCCTAAAGCTAAGGGAGTGCCCTGTCTTTCCTTAACTTGGGGATACACTTGAAGGTAGTGAGGCCCAAGCCACCGACCTGTCCCGGTCAAATCAGGGAAACAGCAGAAGTACCACTGCGCTCAGCAAGCTCCTGACTTCAGCTTGGTTGGTCTCCAAAAGGTAGCAATATCACCAACAGTCAGCTGACGCCTCAGGTGACCTTATAAAGGATGGTGTGAGTGGTCACCACCTTCCCCTGACAAGTCGGCAGCAATGTAATTACACCAGCGGCCACCGGGGGGAAAAGGCTGACGTTAACCCCCGATGACCTGAAAGGAAAAAGGTTTTAATATGCAAAGAGAGATCTGCCAGAGATCCAAAAGTGGATTGTGACACCTGGATACCTGGAGTGCTCCCAATAATCAGCTGTTCGGCGCCACAGCTGCATGTGTCGCAGCTGTGTGACAGTCTCAACACATGACACATGTATGGAGAGCCTGTGTGTTGGCTTAACCTATGGAAAGCTACATACACAATATGCACAGCCCAAAATGGGTGGAGTAGAAGGCCCCCATATGTACAAAGTACAAAAACAGTCACACAGTCACACTATAACATATAACCTAGAATAAAAACAATAAATAGATCACAAGGTGAGATACTACAGTAAGGGACCATCATAACTAGGTACAAGCACAACTTGTCATGGTGGGATGGCTTTACACTTTTTTGCTCAAAAATATGTGAACTAAATAACCTAGATTTTTTACATGTACTTCTATTTACTTACTGCAGGGTATCTATTCATTGTTTCTATTTTAGGTTATATATGTCAGTTAATGATCAGAGTGTAAATGTGCAACTGCATATTACACTTATGCCAATATGTCCTGCATATTACACTTATGCCAATATGTTCTGCAGCTTACACTTATGCCAATATGTCCTGCATCTTAAACTTATGCCAATATGTCCTGCATATTACACTTATGCCAATATGTCCTGCATATTACACGTATGCCAATATGTCCTGCATCTTACACTTATGCCAATATGTCCTGCATCTTACACTTATGCCAATATGTCCTGCATATTACACTTATGCCAATATGTCCTGCATATTACACTTATGCCAATATGTCCTGCATATAAGACTTATGCTAATATGTCCTGCATATTACACTTATGCCAATATGTCCTGCATATAATACTTATGCCAATATGTATGCTAACCCGTGTGTCCGGTTTTGCATATATAAATTTGGCAAATTGTAGGCATCTGAGCAGGGTCGGACTGGCCCAC
>VIAB01034402.1:6877-18476 GCA_009801035.1 Oophaga pumilio
GCCATGATGGACTCTGCACGTCAGTGGACATTAAGGGGTTAAATCTATATCTACGCAAGTGATATGGAGCATTGTAAAAGAAAAACTGAGCTCCAACCATTATAAATATATAATAAAATAATGTTATAAATGGACATTCACTTTAATCTTTTCTGATATTTAAGCTATTTAAGTTTAACTATGTGGTCAATAAAGTGGCAGTCATGACTATTTAACATCTTAATTTTGATATTTACACATCATTTATGAATGGTTGCATGAAAAAATGTAAAATATCAATAACCCCCAAGATGTTTCTCTTTTCGCTAGATGCAATCTATTTGAGGATTCCTCTGATGAATGTAGCCCTGTAGAAATGTAGATAAAAATATTTAACTGGTCTGTTGGTTTATATAGTATAGGCCTGTAATATAATTACCGTGTTCCAGACAAAACAGATATAAATGGATTAGTCAATTTGAAATGAAAGCTGTACTACATCAAGAGTCCTTGTCAAGCCCAAACAGTAACATGTTCTGAGAACTCTATTCTCTAATCAACTCACTGCACAAATTATAATTTGATTAATCCAAGACAAGATTGTTAACAGTGTCAGTTACCTCATGTCTTCCAAATTTCCAGAACTGCAATTCACGATGCACCAGAGTGAATCACAGATTCCTTTCCTGGACACCTTGGTGGTTAAAGACAGCAACGGACGCTTATCTACGGATTTATTCACTAAACCCACTGACTGCAACAGTTTGTTGCATTACTCGAGCTGCCACCCTAGATACACCAAAGAGAGTTTGCCACGCTCACAATTTACGCGAGTATCCCGCATTGTATCTAATGACGAACTCCGACTGGAGAGACTTAAGACAATGTCCAATAAATTTAGAGAATGAGAATACCCTAACAAACTCCTTGACAAGGAATTAACCTATGCATTACTTCCACAGTCACCTTCTCTTCCTAGACATACCACAGAGAGAATTCCCTTTGTGCATCAGCACCATCCGTTTATGCCTAAAATTTATTCAGTGATCAGAAAACATTGGCCCCTCCTAACCCGGTCCTACCCCAATGTTCCCGGGTTTCAAAATCGTGTTCTAATGAGCACAAAAAGACCACAGAATATCAAGGATCGTCTGATTAGGGCGGACATTGGGAGTTCACGGCCATCATGCTCTCAGCGACTGTTAAGCACTCAACGGAAAGGCACATTTCCATGCTTGGGTTGTGCAGCGTGTTCCAATGTGATAAAGTCTGACAGTGTCCTCCACCCCAGAACAGGAAAATCCTACCCCATCAAGGGCTATTTCACCTGTGATTCAAATTTTGCTGTCTATGTAATTAAATGTCCATGTGGCCTACTTTACGTAGGGGAAACTACCCAACATGTTAGAGACCGAATCGCGAGTCATAAATCCACCATTAGATGCGGTAAGACATGGCTTCCCCTACCGGACCATTTCTTAAACTTCAATCATTCAGTAGCCCAATTGAAGTATCAGGTCTTAGAACAGGTCCCACGCCCCCGACGAGGTGGCCATCATATTCGGCTACTCAAATCCAGGGAAACTCACTGGATTTATACATTAGACACATTGTTTCCCCATGGTCTTAACAGGGAGATTGACTGGTCCGTTTAATATCACTGAAGTTATACTGATATTTATAACTTATTTTATCATCTCTCCTGTTATGTTTCGGTAGCTGAGGAGTGCAGGCAAAAAAGGCAATACACCAGAGCAGTTGGAATCTATGAGATTGCAGTACCCTGACTAACCACAACAACTAGAGGCAGCCGTGGAGCGTTCCTACGTTGGTCCTAGACGCCTCGTCACAGCCTGAGAAACTAACTACACCTAAAGATAGATATAGGAAAGCTATCTGCCCCGGAGCAGAACCCCAAAGATAATAGAAAGCCCCCAAACATGTAATGGCGGTTAGACAAGAAGAAATACTGACACAGACAGAAAATAGTATGAGCAAACGTTGGGGCCCAAACTAACTAAATAGAAAAGGATAGGAAGGGTACTTACTGCAATCCCAGAAAACCCTGAAAAGCACCAACTCTACTAATTTCAAAAACACCTGAGATCACACGACCTCTACCACCTAAATTAGTTCTCTGGTGTAACAAAATCAAAACAGCAGCCACTGAAAACACTAGAAAAAACAAAAGTACAAACATCAGTGGCTGAACTAAACTGAGAGGGCAAGAGCCCCCGGAGGGGACCCTGAAGGCCCCCACAGAAGTGCAGGACAAAAATGCAAAAATCAAGCACAAAAACAAAAAGAAGAAAATGTCTTATCTGTTAGCAGGAGATGCAGACACGACACAGCAGGCTACAAGGGAAACAGGAATCAAGGATAGAGACCAGAACAATTGATCACCGGCAACCCTGATGGGAAGGTGACTGCCTTATATAAGACCAGTCAGTAACACCTGATTCCCAATCCTCACAATCTTCACAATCTTCACTGGACAGACCAGTACCGCTTGTAACCACCTGAGGGAGCCTCTGCTCAGAACTCATCTCAAGCCCATTCACAACACTCTCCCTAGACACGCTAAAGACAAGTATATACCGGTGAGTTTAAGTTGTCATGTTCCCGGTCTATGAATTATTGATGATATTATTATGACTTACATATCCCGCTCCATGACCCCCCCAAAAAAAAACCCTCCCTTGACCAATTTATCTACTTCTTCCTTATTATTATAAGTTTATCTCAATTAGGTTTTCTATGAACATCCAGTGACCATTCTTATGTTACATTTCATGCATATATCTCTATACAACATTGTAACAACAGCCTTTTGACAGGGACGTTTATTCCTCTACATAACAGACATGCTCACATCCATTTTAGCATCAAGTACACTGTGTCTGCTCCACGCAGGCGCAGTATCGCTGGATCCGAGCACAGGAAGTGACCTGCAGACCGGATGACGTACTTCCGGTTTGGCGGTCACCAGGGACGCTTATATGCCTGGCGTCCTCATTCTATAATGCACACCGCCATTAGCAGGGCGCGGGAGCGCCGCTTTGATCTACCCAGACCCAGGTAACTACCCACCTTGCTCTGTACAGCGTTCCCAGACTTCATGTTCTTATTTAGAGGTTATTCCCCTGCTCTCTTGTCGATAGGTCTATATAGAAATCTGTTAGTTCAATTGTAGCACATTGTGTCTGATTGCCTGACATGCCCTGTTTGAGCCCATTCCTAGTACCTTAATAATTACAAACAAACCCAGTAACAATTATAGCAATAGCACATGGATATAGAATAGTACCTTTCATAACGTCATGCATACCTATGTAGATAATCCCTCTGAATATATCATTCTATCAATATAACGCTATAGTTCCATCATATAAACTAATATACAATGTATAGTTTATTTATGTTACATATTATTCTCATATCATTGGCATTAGGTACATTACTATCCATGAACTTTCTGTGGATATCCTCTTATGGATTATATGGCTTTCATTCTGTTTACAAGGTATTTATAACTACTAGCTCACTACAACCAATTTCTTGGGCTAATTACTCCAATTCTAATTATGCACTTTTTTTCCTTAAGAACCTAATTTTTTCTATAGGTATTTCCATTGACTATTCAATAAAGGTAACCCTGTTCCCCTTGTACATACTTACCTTTTTTTCAAGTGTTCTGTAACCTTTTTTCTGGTGTCCTGTAACCTTTTCTCTGGTATCCCGAACCTTTTGTTCTGGTGGTTTGAACCTTCTCTTACCAAGACTTGGGCCCGCACCTTCTTTTATTTTTATATTTTTTCTTTTTGCTTTATCATTTTTGTACAATTGGTGCCAGTTGTGTTCTATGGTGATGTTACATTTTCACTTGCTGTTTTGATTTTTCACTTTCAGATTTTGGCAATTATTTATTGTATTTTATTGTGTTTTATTGTACACTGTTAGTTTTTATGATGCTGATACTTTGTTTTTCTTTCTTTAGCGATACTATGAGTAAGACTCGGGAGAGTCGAAACGTCAGCTATTAATCGCTTTACTTGTTTGCTCCCTGCTGTGTCATAAATAAATTTGTAATTTTGCATGGAATTCCTAGAGTGTGCGGTATAATTTCCATTTCATAGATTTGGGACATTTGTCCACTATACCTGCACCTCGTCTCCCTTAAGACCGTGTGCACACCATTATACCCCTCACCTCATGTCTTCCAACGTATGATTAAAACTTTAATTTCTCCACCCCATCCAAGTACCACAGAAACATCATTATTTGCTGCTTTGCAGAATATCACAGAAAACCACACAATTGCCAAAATTTCAACTAATAACAGAAATTAACTTTTCTAAACACAGACACTAGCCATGATATATTCCCACAGCTTTCAAAAACTTGTCCATAATATAGTAAATAAATTAGCAACATAATTCTGAAGGTATGAGATCATAGAAAAGGAAATTATAAATTATGCTGTCTTTTATAAAACTGCACCATGTCACGGACGCCGCCGGTACTCACCTGCGCATCTCCGCTGCTTTCCCACGCCGCTCCCCGACAGCCCACTTTGGGTCTCGCTGCGTCTGTGCTTCACAGAGGCACAGTGGCACCCTCACCTCTGCTAGGGTGTCTGGGAGTTCGTGACCAGGTGACCCCGCCCCCAATATAGTGGCGACCACCCCGCATTTCTGCCGGTGTCTGCGTCTTTGCGCCTGGCATCTGCCTCCTCCTCAGGCCCTTTACCTTTTGCCTGCCCTTTGTCTCTGCCATGCTGCCCCGTGTCTCTGCCGTGCTGCCCCGTGTCTCAGCTGTGCTGCCCTGTGTATCAGCCGTGCCTGCCCTGTGTCTCAGCCGTGCCTGCCCTGTGTCTCAGCCGTGCCTGCCCTGTGTCTCAGTCGTGCCTGCCCTGTGTCTCAGCCGTGCCTATCTTGTGTCTCAGCCGTGCCTATCCTGTCTCAGCTATGCCTGCCCTGTGTCACAGCCGTGCCTATCTGTGTCTCAGCCATGCCTATCCTGTGTCCCCACCATGCCTGCCCTGTGTCTCAGTTGTGCCATCACTCCTGTGCCCCAGCCGTGCCTGTCACTCCTAAGTCTCAGCTGTTCCTGTCAGTCCAGTGTCTCCGCCGTGCCTGCCAGTCCTGTGTCTCTTCATGTCTTCGGTTGTGTGCTCATATCTTTAGCACTGTCCCTTTGCATCTCCCTCACTGTGTTTCCTCTTCCTTCCCTACAGCTCTGGTTCCGTCTGCCCTGATTTCTCTGGTTCCCTGGTACCTTGCGTTCTTGTGTGCCCACCCCTGCACTGCCATTTCTGTGTTCTCAGACCTTCATGCTCTGCCCTGAGTCGCCCCTTTGGCTCCAGCTGTTGTGGTTCCACTTCCCTTGGACCTGATCCTAACACTTCCTGTATAGGGGGTGGTCTCACCTGATCCGCTCGCCCTCGGGGGCTCTGGAGCCACGACACAGAGGGTCCACTCTCGGGTTCTTTCTCTAAAAAAGACCCTAACCATAACACTCCATTTAAAGTAATCTTCAATAATCATGGACCAGTTTAATTTAAAAAATATTTAATTTTTTTCTAAAGTTCAAATTGTCTAAAAAATAATAATAAAGAGGACAACTCAATAGTCATATACATGTTTATCATGTTTAAATGATGCTCTTCTGAATCTGGCATTGCTTTTTGTGTTTTTTGTTTTGTCTTTTTTGGCTCCTGTTTTAGGTTCTCTGTTTAATAGGCCCTCTTCACATGTCCTGATATAGAATCATAGAATCATAGAATGGTAGAGTTCGAAGGGACCTCCTGGGTCATCTGGTCCAACCCCCTGCTCAAAGCAGGATTCACTAAATCATCCCAGACAGATGTCTGTCCAGCCTCTGTTTGAAGACTTCCATTGAAGGAGAACTCACCACCTCTCGTGGCAGCCTGTTCCACTCATTGATCACCCTAACTGTCAAAAAAAAATTTCTAATATGTAATCTGTGTTTCCTCCCATTCAGTTTCATCCCATTGCTTCTAGTCATTCCTTGTGCAAATGAGAATAAAGATGATACTTCTACAATGTGACAACCCTTGAGATATTTGTAGACAGCTATTAAGTCTCCTCTCAGTCTTCTTTTTTGTAAGCTAAACATTCCCAAATCCTGTAACCAGTCCTTATAGCACATGGTTTGCAGACCGGTCACCATTCTGGTGGCTCTTCTCTGAACTTGCTCCAGTTTGTTGATGTCTTTCTTAAAATGTGGTTCCCAAAACTGGACACAGTATTCCAGATGAGGACTGACTAAACAGGAGTAGAGGGGAATAATGACTTCACGTGATCTAGACTGTATGCTTCTGTTAATACATCCCAGAATTGTATTTGCCTTTTTTGCTGCTGCTTCACACTGTTGACTCATTTTCAGTCTGTGATCTATTAGTGTACCCAAGTCTTTTTCACATGTGTTGTTGCTTAGCCCTATTCCTCCCATTCTGTATATGCTTTTTTCATTTTTTTTTTTTGCCCAGATGTAGTACTTTGCATTTTTGCCTGTTACAAACCATTTCGTTAGTTGCTGCCCACTGCTCCAGTGGTACCCCACTTGAGACATTCTTCTAACTGGATGTGTAGCCATTTACGACCACTCTTTGGGTCCGATTACTAAACCAGTTATGAATCCACCTAACAGTTGCCTTTTCCATTCCATGCTTAGTAATTTTTTCAATAAGGATTGTGTTAGAAACTTTGTCAAATGCTTTGCTGAAGTCAAGATATACTATATCTACAGCACTTCCCTGATCCACCCAGTCAGTGATTCTGTCATAGAAGGAAATTAAGTTAGTCTGACATGACTTATTAGTTACAAACCCATGCTGACTCTGTTTAATCACTTCATTCTTATCCAGGTACTTACATACATGTTGTTTAATTATTTAATTATTTGTTCAATAATCTTTCCAGGTATAGAAGTCAGACTCACCAGCCTATAGTTCCCTGGGTTCACCTTCTTCCCCTTTTTGAAGATGGAAACAAAATTTGCTCTTCTCCAGTCTTCCGGGACCTCTCCTGTTCTCCAAGAATTTTCAAAGATTATGGAGAGTGGTTCAAAAATTTCTTCTTCTCCTTCAGTATTCTGGGATGTAATTCATCTGGACATGGAGACTTGAATTCATTTATGTTAGCTGAGTGTTTCCTCACTATCTTTCTGTTTATAGATATCCTGGATTATTCTAGTCCCTTAATAGGACAGTGAAGACCAGTTGATGTTACATTTCCTTTCTGAGAGAAAACAGATGCAAAATAGGAATTTAAAAGTTCGGCCTTCTCAACATCCTTTCTTACTATTTCATCATTTTCATCCTGTAAAATTCCTGTAGCATCTTTGACTTTTCTTTTACTTTTGACATATCCCCAAAATCCTTTTTTATTGATTTTGACATCTCTTGCAAGCCTTAATTTATTGTCAGCTTTAGTAATCTGATTTATGCCCTGCAGGTTCTGCAGACTGAATTATATTCTTCTTTAGATATGCCTCCCTCTTTCCATTTGATAAAAGTTTCTTTCTTCCTTTTTAGTACATGTTTAAGTTCTGTGCTCATCCACCCAGGTTTCCTAAAATGCTTCATATTCTTCCCTCCTTTTGGAATTGTTAACGATTGTGCTTTGAGAATCTAATTTTTCAAGATTTCTCATCCTACCTGGACATTTTTGTCCTTAAGGATATCCAGCCATTGGATTCCTCCGATTCTCTTTCTGAGTCCATTAAAATCTGCCTTTCTGAAATCTAACCTTGAAGTCTGAGTCTTCACAGGTCTTCCTAGTTATCCGAAATTCTAAAATAGAAAGGTCGCTACCTCCTAGGCTACCAGCCACTCTTACCTCCTCAACCATTTCCTCCCTGTTTATAAGGATTAGATCCAAGGTAGCAGATCCCCTTGTTTTCTCCCCTACCTTTTGGAAGATAAAGTTGTCAGTAAGAGAGGATAAGAATTTGTTTGACCTGTTTGTTTTTCCAGAGAGAGATTCCAAACAAATGTCTGGATAGTTGAAATCTCCCATGACAACTATGTCATACTTTTTGGAAAACTTGGCCATTTGACGCATAAAGAGTTCATCCATATCTTCAGCTCGCATAGGCGGCCTGTAGCAAACGCCTACAATGGAGTCCTTTCCATTGTTTTCTCCTTGTATTCTTACTCACAGTTTCCACAGAATTCCCAGTCTCTGAAGCTTCAATCTCTGTGCAGATATACGCTTTTCTAACATACAATGCGACACCTCCTCGTTTATCAAGTCTGTTTCTTGCAAATAAGTTGTATCCTTCGAGCCTTGTATTCCAATCATGTGTATCGTCCCACCAAGTCTCAGTGATTCCAATGACATCATATTTCTTTTCCTGCGTTAGTAGTTCCAGTTCTCTTTGTTTGTTGCCAATGTTTTGTGCATTCGTATAGAAACATTTTAGTTTGTGATTGGTCTCTCTTTCTACAATATTTTTATTATTTAGATTTTTTGTCTTTGTTCTTCTCTTTCACTTCTAATAGCAGAGTTCTAAATAGTATTTCTCAGGTGTATGGCTTTTTCTGGCCTTTTGCTTCCCTTCCCACATTGTTCTAGTTAAAGCTCTCTTAATCAGTGTAGCAAGGCGACTTCCAAATACATTTTGTGCAGTCTAAGAAAGGTGCACCCCATCTCTAGCAAGTGGTCCATCGTATAGGTAATTCACTCCATCATCGAGAAATCCTTGCTTACGTCACCATCGACGTAGCCAGTTCTTCACCTGCAGAATCTTATTCCACACCTCTTTCTACCATGGACATCCACTGGGAGGATGGAAGAGAAGACCACCTGTGCTCCCAGTTCTTTCACTTTCTTGCCTAAGTTTTCAATGTCACTGCAGATGGTTTCCAGGTCCTTTCTTGCGGTGTCATTTGTCCCCACATGTATTAGCAGGAATGGGTAGTCATCGGTAGGTCTGAAGAGTCCTGATATCCTGTCAGACACATCTTTAATTTTTGCACTTGGAAGACTACACATTTCTCTTGAGGTTATATCCGGTCTGCAGATAGTGGCCTCTGTTTCTCTCAACAGGGAATCCTTCATGACCATAACTCTTCATTTCTTCTTCACAATATTTTTCTTTCTCCATCCAGGAGGACTCTGAAGGTGTACAAGGTAATTGTTTGTGAGCAAAGTCTTATCTTGATGTATTTCTTCATCGTTCTCCTGCGTGAGAGCCTGGTACTGGTTCTCAAGCAGTATTGGTGCTGACTGCCTCCCGATCCTCCTGCTTCTCTGGGTCACATGCTTCCATTCCTCTGTTTCTTCAGGTGCACTTTGACTTTTTTCTCTTTTTGTAACATGAAGAGATATTTCTGCTCTGTCTAAAGGTACTGCCACACTACACAATCCCGCTAGCGATCTCGTTAGCGTCGCATACTAATGAGATCGCTAGCGGGATTGTTTCTATATCGCTAGTGTCGGACACACTTAGCGATATAGTTAACGACGCTATCGCGGTTAGCGATCTTCTTAACGACTTTAGCGGTACAAAAGTACCGCTAAATCGCTAAGAAAAGGTGCCACACTAGCGATATATACTTACCCAGCGGGAGCGCCGACGATAAAATAGGGTCCGGAACGATTCCAGCGACGAGCGAGATCACAGCAGGAAGCTCGTCGCTGGAAGATGCCGCACACAGCAACATCGCTAACGGGATCACTAAATAGTGACGTTTTTTAGCGATCCCGTTAGCGATGTTGTTTAGTGTGGCATACCCTTAAGAACTCTTCACCTTCCTTAATGATTTTCAATTTAGCTAACATCTCTTCTAGATTTTGCAATATTATTACCAGTGCTATCCATGTCCGTGTGTCCATGTGTAACATCCGTGTGACATCAGCATGCACGTGTGCGGGTCTTATTGAGGCCTATCCTGCTGGCAAATACCGAACATGTATACGTATTTTGTACATGGAAACAGGGTCCATTGAAACACATTGACATGTGCGCAGACCCATTGATTTGAATGGGTCTATATTTGTAAGTGTCTGCAGTACATGTGGAAACTGTCACCACATGTACTGGAGGCACTGATTTGTAAAGGGGGCCTTAGATATAGTCCACTTTTCCTTGTTTGTAAATTTATTCTTGTTAGGAAAGGGAGAGTTGTTCTCAATTCTTTCCTGTAGACGTCTTCATGAGGATTACATCCCACTGACTAAGAAGTTCTGTTTACACGGATAGACCAGTGGCATGATATGACCACCGATCTGCAAACTTTTACTGATCAACAGTCAGACAAAAGCAAATATACATAAAGTTCACACATTCTTACAATGTACGTCTGCGAACCCAGCACATTAGACATTTTCTAGATGTTTCCTGAGAGGTGTGGGAAAATAAGTACAGCATGACCAGATTTCGGAGAGCAGCAGCATTTAGACTAGATAAGCAATTCCATATTAATGACAAGTGACAGGTCCTTTTTTAAAACTATTGCCTGCAAAAATCAGGATTACATTCTTTACCAATAACTGGTGCTTATTTTTGGTATTCCACGTTTGTACTTTCCTTATTGCCTTGTAGGGCCAGGTCTGGAACGCTGGAGCATCCTCTAGTTGCAGCCTGATATTTCCACAATAATAACATTATCTGCTTACTTTTCTGGAACCTATATTGCCATCCACTGCCTCAACACCACTAATGTAAAGCCTTCTTTGGGGACCACTTAAATCAATGCAATAAATAGGAGGTTATAGACACTGAGTACAAGTAAGTAATACAGAAAGACCATTCATTCTATTATCAAGCTAGACTACTATGAAAGTAAAAAAAAAAGAAAAAAGGCATGATAATACGTCTCCAAATCTATGAGATACAGTATGTATGATTACATTCTGGGAGAATATAACCATAACAATAACCATGGGCATATCTATACAGAGAGTCACCATGTTTGTGGACCATGAATGACCAAAGACTTCTCCATTACTCAAACAATTTCAGTTATAAAGGATAAAAGTGCTGATATTTAATGATTAGATATGACTGAATTGATGAGCTGTAAGTCAACTTTGAATAAAACTTCACGAAATTTGAAGGACTCAATGAATTCCAACAATTTGTGACTCAATTTGCATGAATAGCTAAAAAAACATGCCTTGCGCTATTTCAGACATTGCTGAAGATTGCATCAGTCAGAGAGCGAATTCATATGACAACGGGGATGGTCATGACTCATGACAGCTTCCCATAATGCCTTTCAGCTACCATATCACATGGTCTAGCGAAGCCAGTCAGGTAGAACTATCACAGGCACTATAAAAGATATGGGCAGGAAAAGCAGTGGCCATTATAGATTTTTCCAGCCCAGAGATAGAAGGTCGTGATGCAGAACTCATCATTAAGTATAGGGAGAGAAAGGCATAATATTTTGGAGGTCTCCACTTTTACCTCATTTTTAATGAAATGTCATTTTTTGTGGGGAACCAACATGGTGAATTTACCCAGTAGAACCCTGAATAGGATTGGGCACATAGAACACCTACGCTTGACATCTGCTGGGTCCTGTCAACCACTGCAATATTTGGTAAATTACACTGGTCAACAGCATTTTTGGTGCCAAAGATATTTC
>VIAB01034411.1:11634-28476 GCA_009801035.1 Oophaga pumilio
TGTGCATAATGACCTCTGGTGGTATCTTCTTTCAGTGCACCCTTATGGAAGATATGGATCCAGTCACAGCTGGGCTCCACAGTCCCCCAAAAAATCTTCGGTTACTAACATCATACAGTAGGGCACATCTTACTTTCAAATTGTTGGTAGCATCTAGTCTATGTTACAAAGGCCTCATCCAAAGGCCCGAAAATATTTCTTGTGTTACTAACGTCCTAAAGTAAGGGACATGTCACTTTCAACTTGTTTGTAGAATCTAGTCTATGTTATAGAAGCCTCATCCACAGGCCCAAAAATATTTCTTGTGTTACTAACGTCATACAGTGTGAGACATCTCACTTTCAAATTGTTTGTACCATCTAGTCTATGTTATAGAGGCCTCATCCACAGGCCCAAAAATATTTCTTGTGTTATTAACATCGTATAGAGGTCTCATAGACAGTCCTAAAAATATTTCTTGCGTTACTGGGGTCATACAGTAGGGGACATCTCACTTTCAAATTGTTTGTAGCATCTAGTCTATGTTATCCACAGGCCCAAAAACCTACTTGGGTTAGTAATGTCATACAGTAGGGGAGATCTAATTTTAAAATTGTTTGGAGCATATCTTCTTTGTCATACAGGGATCATCTACACTCAAACAATTCTTTCTTCTGTGACTGTGCCTGGGAAAAAGCGAGGTCGTGGTAGAAGGGGGATTAGGCTTGGTGATCAAGGTGTATGTGGGGTAGGTTGTAATGTTTCTGAAAACACTAGTGAACCAACAACGTCACGTCCTATACAAAGACAGCTGACAACTTCTGTTACTGGACGGGTGACTCCACTGCCTTTCATTGGCAGACGCACAGCGGTACGCCTTGTTGATGAGACCCAGAAAGAGCATGTGCTCGAGTGGATGGCAAGTACAGCTCCAAGTGGACTTCTCTCCTATTCCTCCACTTCAACATCACACCCAGTACAGTCCACAGAGGTGGCACCCAAATTACCCTTGCTTCCTCCCGTGTCACAACTCTCCAACCGTACAACTGACTATAGGGAACCACAGATGGGTGAGTCTATAGAGTTGTTCACACATTCTATGCCATGGTCATCAGAAGTGTACTCAAAAGCTTCACAGAATCAAGAGGAGGAAATCTGCACCGTTGACCAAATTTTAGCTTGGATTAGGGGCAGGACAAAGTAGGGTTTGAGCAGCATCCTGACCCTCGTGACCAGATGATAACCCCCCAGGGGGAAAGTGCTTCTGATGAGACTCAGATATCTGAGGATGGACTGTACTGTGCTGTTAGGGCAGGAAGAGGAGGAGTGTCACTCTCAGGGCGAGGAATGTGATAACACAGAGGATGATGATGATGGTAGATCTCAGTTGGCTTGAACACAGCGGGACACAGCTGAGTAGGTCATTTGAGGAGGAAGACAAGGAGGTTACATTGCGCTGTATCACATAGAAACATGTAGTGATGCAGCTATGATGAGCAATGCATCTTCTTCCACAACTGTGACCAGAAGCGTTCACAGGTCTGCAGCTCACACGGGTGGCTAGGGTTGTCTAGCCGGGGCCTTTTTTGACACCGCAAAGGATGAGCCAACTCGCGTAATCTGCAAACTTTGCAAAAAAAAAAATAGAGGGAAAAAGTGCAATAATTTGACTACTACATGTACAAACCTACACATGCAAAATCAACATGCTTTACTCTGGTAATCCTACTGCACTAAAATGCGGACAAGTGGACCTCAACATCCATCAGCTGCCCCATCAATTGCATCTGCTTGCTTTTTCCTCCTCCTTTATCGTGCCGAATATTGTGATGCAGGTCTCCGACTGCAGAAACTTGGATTCTTTGCCCACTTCAGTCATGCTGAGAGCTCGCTGTCAACTGTAATGGAAGCGGACATGCCTTCTGTTTTTGACCCATCTCAGAGTATGAGCACAGCACAACTTTCCCAATCCACGGTAACATCTCTGCCTGCACCTCCCTCACGGTCCAGCAGTTTGTCCGGTTCACCATACTCCGCCCTCTCTCAGCACTGCAGCCAGTCCACGGTCCCGCAGTTGTGGTCATGTAAAAGATTGTTTCCTCCTACAAATGGCAAAGCTAAGAGGTGTTGAACTCCACCATCTTCAATCTTCTGGCCACAGAAATGCGGACTTTCCACCTGGTAAGTGCAGACGGTTTCCGAAAGCTGATGGCCCTCGCAGTCCCCCAGTACCAAATGCCCAGTCGACATTACTTTTTTAAGAAAGCTGTGCCTGGCTACACCAGCATGTCACAGACAATATCACTCATTTCTTGACTAAATCTGTTTGCCAGGGTGCATGTCACCAAAGACACTTGGACAAGTAAGCATGGCCAAGGGCGGTACATCTCGCTAACTCGACACTGGGTGTCTCTAGTGGCGCTGCTCCACAAGTGTTGAAATCCCCAAGGCTTGCTGGACAAACCTCTATATTTCACACTTCCTCCACTGCTTCTGCCTCCTCCTCTACCTCCTCTAGGGCCCCCAACTGCGCACTCAACCTCTGCCTTAATGAGACATGCATTCCAACAGTGCAGAGCGAATCCCCACCACCTCCGTACTGCGCAGCCATGGCTCACTGCAATCAGGCAGTGTTAAAATGAATATGCCTTGGAGACCGCAGTCATACAGCTGATGATTAGTGGACAGCTCTTCAAGCCGTTTTAAGGCAATGGCTGTTTCCACTGAGCCTGCATCCAGGAAAGGCCATCACACAGGCGGGTGCCAAGGGAGGGTGGATTACTGCAGTCAACAGGGCTGGTGATAACAGACAAAGTGTTAGTGAAGATGCAAGATGTGAGGAACAAATGGAGGAGGAAGAGGTGATGGGCGAGCAACTGTCAGGAGATGGAAAGGATAATCGTCCCCTCTCTGTTGTTCATGTTTGGCGTGAAGGAACAGAGGAAACAAGCTTCAGTGTTACCCAGCCACAAACACAGCATGGGCTTGAACCTCATGGAAGAGCCCAACATATGAATGCCTACTTGCTGCACTATCTGCAACATGATCCCCTTATATTTATGATTCTAAATAGTATTGACTATTGGGTTGCCACTCTGTTAGATCCACGTTATAAGACCAAATTTTTCCAGATGCTTCCCGCCCTGGAAAGGGACCCGCGAAAACTGGGGTATCGAAACACTCTTTTACACAAACTTTAGAGAGGTTTTCCTCAAGTCCCCAAGACAGCAGTGAGGCACATAGTGCGCATCGCAGCTCTAGACTTCCATCCTCTGGCACGTCAATTAGTCAACGCCAAAACATTAGCAGCAGCTGCTGTAGTGTAAGTGGAAGAAGCAATTTCTGTGAGTCCTTTGATACTTTTTTTTAGACCAGCTCGTGCACAAGCAGAACAGAGTCCAAGTTTGACACGTGGTGAACGAATGGAGAGGATCATGCAGGAGTATCTAGAAGTGAATATCAATACCATCAGGGATGATTTTAACTCTTTCACATTTTGGTCCTCAATAATGGATAAGTGGCCTGAGCTTGCCTCACATGACTTGGAGGTTTTATCATGCCTGGCAGCCAGCATTCTCTCAGAAGATGTCTTCAGCGCTGATAGCGGTGTAATGACGGATAAGCGTAGACAGCCTAACTTTCATCAAGATGAACAAGTCATGGATCTCCTAGGACTTTGCACCCCGTTGCAGACTGTACAGACTAGGCGATGTTACATTTTTTTAGTGTGCTGCATTAATCTCACGTAACTGCACTTTGTGATATCTTTAGTGTGGCTTCTGTGCCTGCTTTTGCTGCTGCTGCTACAGATGGTAACACAAATCTGTAGAAATGTGAACAGTCATGGTTGGTCTTCATCTGCTGGGTTGGCTGTAGTGGAAGACATGTCATTCCCTTTTATACTATTTCTATTCTTGTGAAGTGTATGCCACTTCAGTGGTGTCAGGCCCTAATTTTTTGAAATTTGAATACTCCTGATTGGCTCTACATCTGTTGTGTAGGCTGTAGTGCAAGACGTGTCAGTTCCTATTATACTATTTCTACTCTTGTGAAATATATGCCACTTCAGTGGTGTTTAGCCCTAATTTTTGGAAAAATGAACACTCCTGGTTTGGTGTCGATGTGATGGGTTGGCTGTAGTGAAAGAGATATCGTTCTCCATTATACTATTTCTACTTTGTAAACACTCCTGGTTGGGTGTCCATGTGATGGGTTGCCAGTAATGGAAGAGATGGCGATCCCTTTTATACTGTTTCTACTGTGGTGAAATTGATGCCACTTTGGTGGTGTTTGAAAATAATTTTTGAAAATGTGGAGAGTCCTGATTGGGTCCCTCCATCTGCTGGGTTGGCTGTAATGGAAGACATGTCGGTCCATGTGATGTGTTGGCTGTAGTGGAGAGATGTTGATCCCTATTATACTATTCTACTCTTGTGAAACTGATGTCACTTTGGTGGTGTCTGCAAATAATTTTTGGAAATGTGGAGAGTCCTTTTTGGGTCTCCTTCATGTGTGTTGCCTGTAGCAGTAGGCCTCCTAGATTTTTCTGACAATAGTAGTCTATGAAACTGATATTTGTGCCACCTGAGCGTGGCTGAGCATTAAAGCGGGTTGAGCTGTTGCATGTGGTATCAGGGCTCCCAGCACTTCAAGTCTACACTGATCCCCACCTATCTCGTCTTACTTTGACGCTCAGTTGAAAGCTGTAAATGCTGGCCCACACCCCGATACCTCATGCATGGCTTATTTCTGCCGTGCCATGCTACAATTTGCACTGTGGGTGTATTGAGGCCACTTTCCTGGTGTTTGTCCCTCATTTGATGTGTTTTGGCAGCTTTTGGGCCAATTTGAAGGTGTTGTGCATGTGTTTATTTTTTGCCTCCCATTGACTTCAGTGGCGTGCGGTCATATTCGGTGAATATTTGACGAATAAATCGGCGAATATTGCAAATTCGGCTATCGTAATCCGGACCAAACATTGAAATATTCGCTCATCTCTAGTTATGATCTTCCCAATCAATATTTGTCAATGTGGTCATTACCATGACTGTTGTCTGACTATACCTAACTGTGCTGGAAATGTGTTGCGGGTTATCAAGAACACAGTCTGATATTTAATAGGTTGTCCATGTGCCAGCCAACATTTTTTTAATGCTCATAGGTAGCTATCTGATAGGAAGATTAGCTGGCAGGCAGTAAGTAGGATGCTGTCACTAGCAGGTAATAAAGAGAATAACTGTAACATAAATTGACTCTAGATAACACAGGTAATCAGGTCTCTTGCAAAGCAACTATTATATTAACATAAACCAGCACTTGCTTTTTCTTGGCACTGGATCCATATATTCTTTGGCAGAAAGACTCACATGGCCTCTTTCGCGAACAGTTTCAGAAAAATTCTTCCCGCTATCCCAGAGCTATATATTTTAGAGAAAGCACTGCTGGCAGGCACAGCAGAAACATCATTATTAAACTTGGAACCTGTCCTATAGAACGGCTCCTGTCTAACAGGGCATTCAGTGTCTAGTTTAGCATTCACTTTCCAACCCACAGGCACACATTCCAGCCAAGGAAGCAGAAACTTCAGAGACTACTGCAAATCTCACACAAGCAGTGTTCTGTGAACATTGCGCCCCAGTCCTATTAACTAAAAATACTTGTAGAACTCTGACCCTTGCAGTATGTTATTCTCCTATACATTTGCCCAATACTGTATATATGTGTGTGTGGGCTAGTCCACAAAAATTGTGCATCAATGTATTTATTACTCTATGGATGTATGAGACCTATGGAGATGGTTTCACTCCACCTCTTATCCTCTTCATTTATGCTTTTAGGTCTTTTTTTTTCTTTATGTGTGGCCCCAAGAAAATATCTCAACTAGCAGCAATGAAACACATTTTGTATGATCAATAATTATTAAAAGGTAAACTCTAAAACATAAATTAAGCCTTGACATTTGACATTGACATTTTTGACATTTTTATTTAGCCTTGACATTTTTATCTATATCATCTATGGTTTATCACTGATTTATAAATCCACCTACGCGGTACTTTTCTTTAACTACAGGTACTAGCATCGCTGTTATCTCATCATTTATAATATACAACCCCCTTAATCCTTAAAGGTCAAAAAATTTAAATCCCAAAAATGTTAAGTGACAAAACTGACCTGAGAAAATAGCATAAAACTGACATCACAAAAATGACAAAATTGACATCACCCCAATCGTCTGTGATATAGTATTTGATAGTCACTTAGAGACTTCTAAACTGATCCATTTGAGAAACTGCAATTTATTCTGGATGGAGGGTGACTACAATTCTAGGTCTTTGTCATAGCTATCTAAATTCTCAGTGCAGGCTAAAGCACTTTTCACATAGCCACAAGGGAATAAAGATGTTAGTCCCAAGGTTGATGACATGGTTATCTCACAGAATAATGGACTGGGTTAGGAACGCTTCTTCCAATTATCGAAAACACTATTCTTCTTATCTCAAGGAACAAGTGGAAGGGGCATGCATGGCCTTGTAACTGTGCATAAAAGCTGTACAGAATAATTTTTTACCACATTCAGCAAATCTTACAGATAATCTCCAGAAAAAAATCCTCTTTTTATTCACATAACAGTGGCTGCAATGAGATAAATTCCTTTACTACTTGGTGCTTAGCAATAATTGGACTGGCTCTAATATGGAGTAGCACCACTAACAGTGCTTGTTTTCCAGTGTATATCTTCTTTTGAAGTTGGACAATGTCAATAAATCAATATTCACATTACATAGGTTCTTGGCATGTGTATCATTTACCGGTGCTGTACATCCATCTTGTACTCCTGTCTACAGAACATACAGTATGACAAATTTGAGCAGACATGTAGAATACATGTCTTCTTGACTGTCTTGCAGGACTGGGGCAGTAAGTTTCATACATAGGCTGGTATTGTAAAATTTGGCCATACATTGTTGAGGAGGGGAGTCTGTACAACAGGAAAATAAGATAATCTCCATTTAAATGGATGATCATTGACTGAATATATTATCCTCCCTGTTGAATTTACCAATTTTTCAATGTGGTAGGATAAGGAAAATACTTGGCTGGGTTTGGACAATACCAGGAGGCAACCAGTCATCTAATAGTTCATGGGGAAACACAATACCAATAAAAAAAATTCGAGGCATAAAGAGTAAGACAGCATACAGATTGAGACTCTATGGGATAGTGAGCTAATATAAGAAAAGTGCTCCATCAGGATGATCTAGACCGCTAACCCTATTGAAAGAAAGATATTTTCTCATTAAGGGCATCACAAGAGATATAAAGGACAACTTTCAAGTGGCAAATAATAAATAATCCAATAATTGAATGGAAAGAGAAGTCATTAGTCCATTATGATTGGTGTCTATGGAGAATCAAGAATGACTTTTTACTAGACATGTGTGAGAGTCCTCTTGTGACATTTTATGACCACCTGGGTTTGGGGTTTGGGCACTTTTGGGCAGTAAGGATTGCAAATTTCCTCTCCTACCCTGGTATTGTGTAGGAACTTTTGCAGATTCAGCAGTGGCCTCTAAACAGTGTAAGGAGCCATGGTGTTCCACTCTGTTCACTGTTATCTGACCACCATGGGTCATGACATAAGCTTGGTATGGTGGCTGGGTGCTGGGTGTCAGGCTCCTACTGATCTTGATCTGATATTGATGACCTATCCTAACAACTTTCTGCTCATAATGCTAAATGAAGTCAAGGGGCTACTATTTGTTTGCACAGAATGATTAATCAGTTTTCCTCAACTGAAATAGCTTGAGTTTGGGAATAATGGCATCCTATTGTGGATGAAGAGGAGAAATCATCTAGTAAGCCTGTGCCTCCAATATCCATTAAAGGAGAAGGGTTCAGAGATTTCATATTTCTTTATGCCTGGTTTTTCTAGTGGGTGGGTAAGGCTCTGAAATAACCACCTCTACAATGAAGGAGCAATGTTCTACTAGTTGTCCCGAGGGCCTTATTATGGCACCAGATGAAGCATGTGGCAACTATGTTGGTGCTTACCCCTTCTCTGGATTTTAGGTATACTCTATAGTACCATCTATACTATTCCATTGGCTTAAGTATTTTTGGTGCCTAAACATCCTGACTGAATGACACAAGAGTAGAGAAGACCTACGTCAGAGGTGGGTTTCTTTATTCCGCAAATTAGGCCTACATTAAATCATCATTGTCTTCATATTTTGTCTAGGTTCATGTCCATAATGCTAGTGAAAGGTGGAACTGGATTTAGGATATTTACTGTACCTATCCAAGTTATAAAAAAAATGCATACATATGTTTGTTCATTATAAAACAATAGCTAATGTAGGGTTTATATGCTCTCCTTGCCTTCAAGTTATAGTTTGTATGGACACCATGAGTAGGGAGCCAGAGTCAAATCAGGTCTGCCCATTTGACCGAGAGATAGGCATGAAAAATTATATTCCATGGATCCTCAGTAAATGATGCTGTCTGTTGTCAGCAGAAATAAACTGGAATAATTATAATAAAGAAAGATGACCCTTCCATATTCCTAGTAGACATATTAGACACCTATCTGGTAGCTTCACTGCTCCAGTGTAGGCCAAATGATTGCATCTCTGCAGATCCACAGCCGTCTGTAAAAGAAAGACTGCTCTGACTCACCGAAAGCAAACACCTATTTGACAACAGAAAAACATTTCTTGCAATCTTCTGTTTCCGATAGCATAGCAGGTAAATAATGGAATGCAATGCCTCGTCTCCAAAGATCAGTGTTATTATGATTGTGCGCACTGTCTTTAAATCATCTACTTTCCTCCATGAGCTAATGAGGAAATTGGAGGTTTCTGTCTGTTGTAAATCATGCATAATGAATTTTCAGAAGCTGAATAAGAGATTAAGTTATGCCTGCAAATGTTGATCGTGACTCTGTTTTCTCCTGGCGTTACCGGACTCGTTTAACAACTTGGAGGCAGGTGGCCAGTGTGGTCACAGTCCATTAACTTATCATCCTCTAAAATGTCACATGATCAATTACTGGAGAACATACAGGATGTCTTAAAGACAAGTGGAGCCTAGTTATAGATACAAATCCTTTATCTTCTACAACTACTGTACATGAATATGATATTTTCTAAACACTTACGGTAAATCTCATCACAAAGTAATAACAAATCAAATCTGGTAGTATTATACCAATGGAAGATATTAAAGGGAATCTGTCAGAAGGATCAACCCTGCTAAGCCAACTATATGGGCAAGCTGATGTGCTTAACTTAATATCTGCGATCTGATGTCTTCTTTCCGAGAAATCCACCTTTTATTTCATATGTAAATGAGCTGTTAAGATTTATGGGCAGGACACAGATCTCCCTGAGAATCTGCCTCCAGATCTCCTAATAAATTAAATATGGTGTTACCAGTGTGACACATGCAATGACTAGAGATGAGCGAATATTTCAATATTTGGTTCAGATTACGATCGCCGAATTTGCAATATTCGCTCATTAATTCATTGAATATTCGCTGAACATAAGGTCAGTGGGAGGCAAAAACAAACGCATGCACAACACCTTAGGACGGCCCCAAATGCTGCCAAAACACATAAATTTAAGGGCAGACACCAGGAAAGTGGCCTCAATTCACCCACAGTACTAATTGTAGCATGGCACTGCAGCAATGAGCCAGGCATGAGGTATCGGGGTCTGGGACAGCATTAACAGCTTTCAATTGAACGTCACAGTAAGACGAGGTGGGTGAGGGATCGGTGTAGGCCTTCTTTGCTGGGAGCCCTGAAACCACATGCAACACCTCTACCTGTTTTCATGCTGAGTCACACTCAGGTGGCACAATTATCAGTTTAGTAGGCTATCATTGTCAAAAAAACTTAATGATAGTAACACGGGTAGTTGAGTCCAAGGAAGTGGAGGACTGACGGTCTCAGAGGCCTACTGCTACAGGCAGCACAAATGAAAGAGATCCAACCAGTAGTGTAAACATTTCCAAAAATTATTTGCAGACAATACCAAAGTGGTATCAATTTCATCACATATATAAGACCGAAAGGTCTTCCACTACACCCAATTCAGCAGATGGACACCCAACCAGGAGTGTTCACATTTCCAAAAATTACTGGCAGACAACACAAAAGCGGCATCAATTTCACCACAGTATAGACAGTATAATAGGGACCAACAGGTCTTCCACTAAACCCAGCCCAGCAGATGGACAACCAATCCAGCAGATGGACACCCAACAAGAAGTGTTCACATTTTAAAAAATGATGGCCTTAAACCACCAAAGTGGAATAACTGTCACGAGAATAGAAATAGTATAATTAGGACAGAGACGTCTTCCACTACAGCAAAACCAGCAGATGTAGACCAACCATGACTGTTCACATTTCCAAAAATGTGTGCTAACTTCAGAAGCCACAGCAGGCACAGAAGCCGCACTAAAGATATCACAGAGTGCAGTTAAGTGACATTAATGCATCACACTAAAAAATGCAATATCACCTAGTCTGTACAGTCTGCGATTGGGGTGCAAAAGTCTTTGGAGATCCATGACTTGTTCATCTTGATGAAAGTTAGGCAGTCTACACTTTCAGGGGACAGCCGGTTGCCCTTACCCGTCAAGACATCACCAGCAGCGTTGGACACACATTCTGAGAGAACGCTGGCTACCGGGCACAATAAAACCTCCCAGTCGTGTGAGGCGAGCTCAGGCCACTCATCTATTTTGGAAGACCAAAATGTGATAGGGTTCAAACCCTCCCCTGATGGTATTGATATTCAGTTCTAGATACTCCTGCACCATCCTCTCAATTCGTTCACCACGTGTAAGAGTTGGACTCTGTTGTGCTTGTGCATGAGCTGGTCTAAAAAAAAGTGTCAAAGGACTCACAGAAATCCCTTCTTCCACTTCCAGCACTGCTGCTGCTCATATTTTTGCGTTGACGAATTGACGTGTTGTAAGTTGGACGTCTAGAGATGTGATGCAAACTGTGTGCTTCACTGCTGTCTTGGGGAAAAGCTCTCTAAAGGTTCTGTAAAAGCGTGTTTCGATACTCCAGCATTCGCGGGTCCCTTTCTGGGGCGGGAATCATCTGGCAAAATTTGGTTTCATAACGTGGATATAACAGAGTGGCAACCCAGTAGTCAGCAGTATTCCTAATCATAATTATACGGGGATCATGTTGCAGATAGTGCAGCAAGAAGGCACTCATATGTCGTGCTCTACCATGAAGTCCAAGCCCATGCTGTGTTGGTGGCTGGGTAACAATGAGGCTCGTTTCCTCCGTCCCCTCCAGCCAACCACGAACAACAGAGAGGGGAGGATTATCCTCTTCATCTGACAGTTGCTCGCCCATCACCTCTTCCTCCTCCATTTGTTCCTCGGATCTTGCACCTTCGATAACAGTTTGTCTGCTATCACCAGCCCCCCTCGATCGCAGTAATCCACCCTCCCTTGGCACCCACCTTTGTGACGATAGTCTGGAACTTAAAGACAATGTTATCCTGTCTGCATCCTCCTCTGCTTCCTCCTCTTCTTCTGGGACCATCATCTCCTCCCGCAACCTATTCAAAGTCTGCTCCAGCACATAGATGACTGGAATAGTGATGCTGATGATGGAGTCATCAGCGCTAACCATCTTAGTAGCCATTTTGAAACAGAAGGGTGCACAGGTCCTTAATGTGTGCCCACTCTGTAAACATGATATGCACCACGTCCGTACTGCATTGGCCCAGGCTATACCACATGACATACTGTGTCAGGGCTCGCTGCTGCCACAGTCTCTGCAACATGTGCAGAGTGGAATTCCACCATGTCGGCACATTGCATATCAACTTGTTAACTGGCATGGACAAAGACCTTTGCATCGATGCAAGTCGATGACCAGAGGGGTGTGAATGGCGGAAATGAGCACACAGTTTACGTGCTTTCTGGAGCAGCTCACCTAGGTCAGGATAGCAGCAGAGAAGATGCTGTACCACCAGGCTGAGGAAATGAGACATGCAAGGCACGTGTGCGAGCTTGCCTCATCGTAGGGCCACCACTAGGTTTGTACCGTTATCGGACACGGCTTTCCCTGGATGCAAGTTCAGTGGAGACAGCAATTGGTCAAACTCAGCCTGGAGAGCTGTCCACAACTCTTCAGCTGTATAACTGCGATCTCCAAGGCATATCAATTTTAATATATAAAGAGACATAAGAGCTAAAAAAGCCTTAGCCAGCTCACAGACAGCCACAGATGTTCGGAACTCCATCTTGACAGGACATGTAATAGCCAAAGTAAAAAAAAGTTGAACGTTCCAGCTCTTTAAAATTGAAAGCCTTTATTGATTCATTAAAAACGTATTGTTTGGCATTAAATCCTTCAATAGGTGAATGTGCACTTGGGATACAGAAAGTCTAGCAACGCGTTTCGATCAACAAACAGAGCTTTGTCACAGCTAAATTACCTCCAACATCATGCAAATCTTATAGATCATGTGGATCAGATAATTTATCTATGTCAGATGACTAAAATTGCAAGGTCCTAAAAGATCTATAATAGAAAAACTAATACATTGTACCAAAATGCTGAGGAATTCATCAATTAAAACAAACAATTACATGAATTTAAAATAATATTAAACACATATTATACATCTTCAGTAGTGAAACATAATTTAATTTTGTTTATTCAGACCAGTAGGATGTCTAGTTTCTCGACTATATATCCAGAATGCTTCTCGCGTGAGGAGGCGTCTTTTAATATCTCCTTCACGCTTGGGATTTTTTACTTGCTCTATGCCCGTAATTGTTAAGGATGAAGTATTATTTTTATGTTCCAAAATAAAGTGCTTAGATGCCATAGAGATATTTCGATTAGTGATATTATTTATTATATCTGTAATGTGTTCTGATATACTAGTTTTAACTTTCTTGTTGTGCACCCGACATACGATAAATGAAAACTAGTACATTCTATTTTATATACAACATTATCAGATCATCCGAATATGTACGACAATTTTTTTAGAAAAAATTTAAGCTCATTCATTGCTAAATTGTGAGGGATACACGTATACAATGAAATCACATCGCAACATAGCCATGAAAAGTTTTTTTGCCATTTTTTTAGAAAGTGCTCCGTCCCAACACATTGCTTGAATCTTTTAAGTGACCTGGCAACTTCTGCACTAATGGTTGTAACAATGAATCTGCCCATTAACATAAATGCTCATTCATAGAGCCTTATCCACAATAAGTCCATCTTTTTATTTTTGTAATCTTCTGCATTTAAAACTAATATCATCCCGCCTTTATCACTTAGTTTAATAACATTCTTGGACATTTTTTTCAATTCTGATAATGCAATTTTTTGTTAATGTCAAATTTAGTTTTTTGTAACTTGCATCATCTTTTTTATTGCTATATTTGAGTTTTTTTAATTCTCTCTCAATAGTTTCTTGAAATCTATCCACGCATTCCACCCTGGCTTGAATTGGATAGAAGAACGGATTTTTCACATCCAAATCATAAGATTGATTAATAGTCCTTTTGTCTCTATCTTCACTTGTAGACAGACTCTGTAGATTAAGCAGCGCCATTGGTTCCTTGTAATCCAAATTGTGAAATTCATTAAACTGTGACTCAGGCGATTTTTCATGTAATTCATCTGTTTCTCCAAAAAAGTGTTTTTTAACAGTCAAATTTCGAATAAATTTATTAATGTCCAAAATTGTAGTAAACAAATCGAAATCCAAGTCCGGTGCAAAATTCAAACCCAATGATAGAACATCAAGTTGATCCTGTGTAAGTTGTTGTGTTGATAAATTAATCACATTATGTGTATTCAATTCCTTGATTTCTTCTTCTTGTATCTGGTTGTTACACCTGGATTGCCTTCAATGCTTCCTGCCTCCCCGCCTTTGAGGTTTTTTGATGCTTTGTAATATGTCAATTATACTGGTGTTGAGAGATGTGTCCGATGCACTAAAATTAGTATCCGAAGATTCTGGGCCTGAGGATGTGAAGGCTACATGTGGTTTTTCTAGTCGGATTTGATTGAGTCTGGCTTCGCTTAAAAATGGACCTGGGATTTTTAGGTGTTCTATCTTGTTGGCCCCAATCATAGACTTTACCGGTTGAATAGTCACTTACATCCCATGCAAATTTCCTTTCTTACGATTCCAACAAAGCTATATTCTCTTTCATTTTTGAAATGGAGGAATCAAATTGAGGCAATGTTTTGTATTTGTCCAATGATTTATTCAAATCCTCAATCTCTTTCTGGATAGCAGTAAGTTGTTCCTCCCCCTGTTTAAATATTAATTTCATCAAATTAATGGAACAATTTGTCAAAATCTGATGCCATTCATTCTTGAATTCAACTGTGTATTTCATAGTTGGCACTTTTTTTATCTGTAATCCTCTTGAGACCATTTCCTTGGGCACATAGTTCTGAAGTGTGGTGTAGTCCCACAAGATTTTAGTCTCTTGTGAGGTTAATTTCTCAAGCTGTGCCACATTAGCGGCAAAGTCTAAAAAATCAGTAGTTTTGCTTGATTCATCACCAAACACTTGTGCGGTTTTTTTCAATCTATCTCCAGACATAAATGTAGCCATACTGAAGATATAAATATATATTATGTGCCCCTTGTGAGTTCATCCACCATTATAATATCAATTTATATAATTGTCTTGTAATGTTTTCATTTCCTGTTCTGCCCAGATGTCACCGTATCCCAGAATTCCAAGCGGAGGACATTCACCGACCGCCATATTGGGACACCTAAGAGATGGGTGTCTCAATATGGAAACTGCTGCTGGTACTAACCTATTGCGTGGTACCACCAGGGAAACACCATCACACCACATAGACACACTCACACACTCACACTCATACAGTCACACTCACACACTCACACTTGCACACTCACGCAGCCTCTTTCGCGGTACCAACAGCGGAATACCGTCGCACTGCGCCTGCGCGATTTCCATGCAGGCACAGTGAATCATTCCGCAGATCCTGGCGGCAGATGCGCGATGTGTCTACAGGCAGAGGAAGCCGATCACATTAATGGGGTCTTCCCACAAACGAAAGTTCATTTTAAAAATTGTCTGTGTCTGACCATGTACGGAGTATACCACATCTCCTGGGCAGTGGAGGAAGCAAAAGCCAATACTAACATTACAGCAGGGGATCAAAGAGGATTCATTTTGTGAGGTAAAATATTTCACTGACTGTTTTTAAACAATATTTTACCTCACAAAATGTATCTCTCTGCGGTCTCCTGCTGTAATGTCAGTATTGTCTTTTGCTTCCTCCTCTGCCCAGGAGCTGTGGTATGTTCTGTACACGGTCAGACACAGGGGTGAGAGAGACAGAGCACAGGGGGGAGACAGCTCAAATGGGACAGCACATGAGGGGAGAACTCAGCACAGGAAGGAGAGAGACAGCAGACAAGGGGGATAGCATATGGGGTAGGCAGGTCAAAGAAGAGAGCACAGACGGGAGAAGTCAGCACATGGGGAAAGAGAGAGTGGATAGGTGGGTGAGCACATCATGACATTACCGCCCTCCCGATGCGATAGCATTGGGCCTCCATCTAGTTAATAAATGTATAAGGATAAATGTCAGGAGAACACGGCTAATCAAACATGAACATATAAAGAGACATAAGGGCTAAAAAAGCCCTAGCCAGCTCACCAACAGCCACAGGTGCTCGGAACTCCATCTTGACAGGACGTATAATAGCCAAAGTAAAAAAAGTTGAACGTTCCAGTTCCTTAAAATTGAAATCCTTTATTGATCCATTAAAAACTTATTGTTTGGCATTAAATCCTTCAATAGGTGGATGTGCACTTGGGGTACAGAAGGTCTAGCAACGCGTTTCAATCTGCAAACAAATCTTTGTCACAGCTAAATTACCTCCAACATCATGCAAATCTTATAGATCATGTGGACCAATCAGATAATTTATCTACGTCAGATGACTAAAATTGCAAGGTCCTAAAAGATCTATAATAGAAAAACTAATATATTGTACCAAAGCACACTTTAAAATGTATTCCAGTGGGAGAGAACACCCGATTAAAAAGGAATTGCATCCAAGAAAAAGACATGAATTCTGAATTTGATGTTTTACAAAAGAAATTAAGAAAACGCAGCAATCCAGAATGGTCTCTCAATAGAGCTCGTAATTTGGTTATGAAGAAAAACAGAAATGATTTAATCAATCCCAAGATGAATCAAGAAAAAAAGAACGGAAATAAAACAAAAAAACCTTATGTGTTTACGCTATAGCCCACAATGTAATGAAATTAAAAATATCATTTTTAAATGTCCACCTATATTATATGGAGATGAAATTCTTGCTAATATTCTTGATTTAGGATTAAGTGTTGTGGCTAGGCGAGCTCCTACTATCGGAGATACCGTCTCAACAGGGTTATTTCGATCTTAAACTCATGCACAAACTTGGTTAAATTGCAAAGGTTTTTATAGATGCAGTACTAATAAATGTACAACATGGAAATATGTTCAAATTAGTAAAACATTTAATAATCAGGATGGTACACGAACATACAACATAAATCATTTTATTAATTGTAAGTCAATGAATGTTGTATATAAAATAGAATGTACTAGTTGTCATTTATCGTATGTCGGGTGCACAACAAGAAAATTAAAAACTCGTATATCAGAACACATTAGAGATATAATAAATAATATTATTAATCAAAATATCTCTATGGCATCTAAGCACTTTATTTTGGACCATAAAAATAATATTTCATCCTTAACAATTATGGGCATAGAGCAAGTAAAAAATCCCAAGCGTGAAGGAGATATTA
>VIAB01034412.1:5380-19349 GCA_009801035.1 Oophaga pumilio
AAAGTAGCCACCTTTTGCTTTGATAACTGTTTTGCACACTCTTGCCATTCTCTTGATGAGCTTCAAGTACCTATATTTATAAATGTAAATGAGATCTTCTCTTTTTCTAAGCTAAAGAAGCTGAACTTTTCCAACCTTTCGTCACATGAGAGGCCTCCAATCCCTTGTAATAATCCAGTTGCCCATCTTTGAACTGATTCTAACTTCTGAATATCCTTTTTAAAATGTGGAGCTTACAACTGAATGCCATATTCTAGGTGTGACCTCACCAGTGATTTATAAAGGGGTAATAATATGTTGGGATTGCGTGATTTTATCTTTCTTTTTGTACATCGCAAAATCTTGTTTGCTTTTGTGACTGCTGCTTGACATTGAGTACTACTGCTCAGCTTACTTGTAACCAGAATACCCAAGTACTTCTCTTGATCTGTAGTCCCGAGTTTACTCTCATTTAATGTATATGTAGCAATAGGATTACTCCGTCCTAGGTGCATTACTTTACATTTATCTACATTAAATATCATTTGCCAAGTGTTTGCCCATTCAGTCATCTTATTTAGATCATTTTGCAATATTGTAATGTCAAGGTCAGATTTTAATATCCTACATAGTTTCGTGTCAGCAGCAAAGACTGACACTTTGCTCTCAATCCCATCCACAAAGTTATTAATAAAGAGGTTAAAAAGAATAGATCCTAGCACAGATCCCTGTGGTCACCACTGCTGAATATATCCCATTTAGAAATTGTACCATTTATTACAACTCTTTGTTTCCTGTCATTTAAACCAATTCCTTATCCAACTCCATATAGTTTCCCAAAGTCCTTGCTTCTGTAGCTTCAGTATAAGACTGTTACGTGGAACTGTATCAAATGCCTTTGCAAAGTCCAGACAAATCACATCAGCCGCATTACCAACATCCAGATTTGCCCTTACATCTTCATAGAAACCCAACATGTTAGTTAGACACGACTTATATTTCATGAATCCATGCTGATTAACAGTTATTATATTATTATCTACAATATATTTCTGCAGGTAATCTCTTATAATGCCCTCAAAAATTTTTCACACTACTGGTGTCAGGCTTACAGGACGGTAGTTGCCTGGGTCCACCTTCTTACCTTTCTTAAATATTGGTACCACGTGAGCCATCCTCCAATCCCATGGCACCACCCATTACAAGAGAGTCTAAGACAGTTGTTTGTCAATTATTCAGCACAATTTCCTCAGTATCCGTGGATGAATGCCATCTGGGTCGTGGGATTTGTCAATGTTTAAATTGCTCAGACATAGTTGTACTCTTTTTTGTGTTAAACTAGATATATCAGGTTGTGAATTTTGATTTTTGCCTTGTTGAATGATCCCTGTAACAGACAGTTCATTGGTGAACACTGATGAAAAGTGACTGTTTAATATCTCAGCCATTTCTGTGTCCTCTGTAATTATCTTGCTATTGTCATCTTTTAAGGGGCCGATACTGTTTTTTTCTTTTTGGAATTGATGAAAAGTTTGAGGCCCACCCATGAAATCTTTTTTGCATGGTCTTGTTTTGCAATGCAATATGTTATTTACTTAGTTGAATGGTCTCATGAGCAATCTGGATTTATTTATTTTTTTTTGTTTCCATGACATCATTTTAAAGTTTGGTGGCAAGGCTGAAATATGGAAATGGAGAAATTGGCAAAGCGAGCAGTCATTCAATACCTTCTGAAAAAAGGACTAACACCATTGGAAATTCACAGGGACATGCTGGAGACATTAGGGGACAATGCTCCTTCTTATACAATGGTGAAAAAGTGGGTTGCAGATTTCAAGGGGGACAGACATCAATTGAAGATGCTGCACGCAGTGGTCGTCCCTCAACCGCATGCACAGATGAAAATGTCCAAAAAGTGCAAGACATTGTAATGGCAGATCGACGTGTCAAACAGCGGCACATTGCATAATGTGTGGGCATATCAGTGGAGAGGGTTGGCCATATCCTAACACAGCTGCTGAACATTCATAAAGTTTCGGCCCAATGGGTGCCCAGACTTTTTACCTTAAAGAACAAACATCTGAGAGAACTTCGCTCTGCGGAAAATGTGCAACTGTTTGAAGCTGATATTCAACTTTTTATGCAGAGATTGGTTACAATGGATGAAACTTGGGTACACCACTTTTGTCCAGAGTCAAAAGAAGCCTCAAAACAGTGGAAACATCTCACCTCCACACGCCCCAAAAATGCAAAGGTGGTTCCATCCACTGGCAAGGTGATGGCATCAGTGTTGTGGGATTCCAAGGGTGTCATTCTTCTGGAGTTCCTCCAGAAAGGTCAAACCATCAATGGGGAATATTATGCAGCTCAGATTCATCGTCTGAGGTCATCAACTGAGGAAAAACGTCGAGGGATGCTGCGGAACGGGGTGTTGTTTCACCAGGACAATGCGCCAGTTCACACATCAGCTGTTGCAATAGCTGCAATTCACTCCTGTGGTTTCCAACTGCTTCAGCACCCACCCTATTCCCCTTATTTGGATCCCTCGGACTATCACCTATTTCCACAGATGAAAAAAGCACCTTTGTGGAAGTCATTTTCCTTCTGATGAAGCCGTCATGGATGCCGTAAAGGACTTTTTGGAGGAGCAAGACGGAACGTTCTACCACAGTGGACTAATGAAACTCCAAGAGCGATGGCATACCTGTGTGACCCTCAAGGGAGACTATGTCGAGAACTGACTGAAAAATTTTGACCCACGGTCACTACCTCTGAGTCGGGCCTCAAACTTTTCAGGCGCCCCTCGTATTTATAAAAATTATGGGATTTATTTTAATGTCGTTGGCGATTTGTTTCTCTGTAGATAACTTTGCTAGCTTGATTTCTTTTTTTACATTTCTTATTTAGATCTTTATACTCCTTAAATGCTATTTCAGTATTCTCGACTTCTAAGATTTTGAATTCCCTTTGTTTTTGTCTTATTAAACTTTGTAGTGTCTTATTAATCCATAACAGTTTCTATTTATTATTTCACATTTTATTACCAGAGGGTATAAGTTTTCTTCAGGATTCTAGTATTTCCTTAAAAATGCCCCATTTATGTTCATTATCCCCAGTCACCATAATGTCGTCTCAGTCTACACGATTAAGCTGATTACATTGAAACTTGCCATATTATGGTCACTGCATCCCAAATGCTCCCTGACCTGTAGATCTGAAATTGTATCTGGTTTATTTGACAGAAGCATATCCAGCAGATTATCTCCCCTGGTTGATTCATCAACCAGCTGAGAGAGGTAAGTGTCCTGTGGATAAGAAATTGTAGCTTTTAGTACAACCAGAAGATTCTATGCCTCATTTAATGTTTGGATAGTTAAAATACCCCATTATAAGAACCCTTTAACTGTTTGCTGCCTTTTTAATTTGTTGCAGCATTTCATCCTCTACCTGCTCAGCTATATTAGGAGGCTTATAGCAAACTCCAAATAGCAGCTTTCCATTATTTCCATCCCCATATACATTTACCCATAGTGACTCTACATTGCTGTAGCTCCCCCAATGTCTTCATTGAGCACAGATTTTAATCTACATTTTTTATCTTTCCTGTCCTTTCTAAATGTAGTGCAACTCTCTAAGTTTGCTACCCAGTTATGGGTTTCGTCAAGCCAGGTTTCCGTAATGCCAACCACATCGTATTCTGTGACTGTCATGTCTTCAATTCATGCATTTTGTTTTCTAGACTTCTTGAATTTCCCAGCAGACATTTAATATTATTAGCACATTTGTCACTCCTACTCAGTTCCCTACTTTCCTTGCATATTCCAGCCCCCTAAATCCTCATTTACCTCTACTGCCTCCCTCTCTGTCTACTCTATCTATCCCCTTAATAGCACAACTACCCTCCCTCCCCCAGACTCTAGTTTAAAAGCTCCTCCATCCATCTTACCATTTTTTCCCCAAGCACAGCTGCACCATCCCCATTGAGGTGCAGCCCGTCCCTACCATAGAGCCTGTAGCTGACAGAGAAGTCAGCCCAGTTATCCAAAAACCCAAACCATTCCTTCCTGCTCTAATTTCTAAGCCACTTATTTATCTCCCTAAGCTCCCGCTGTTTATCTAGTGACGCTCATGGCACTGGCAGTATTTCTGAAAACTCCACCTTGGAGGTCTTGGACTTCAGTTTCTTATAGTTCCCTGTAATCAATTCTTAAGGACCTTCCACCTCCCTCTAACTTTGTCAATGGTACCGATGTGTACTATAACAGCTCGGTTTTCCCCAGCCCCACATAGCAATCTGTCTATCCCATCCGCAATATGTTGAAGCCAAGCACACGGTAGACAACACACTGTTCGGCATTCACAGTCTCAGTGGCAGATGACCCTGTTTGCCTAATTATAGAGTCCCCTACTACTGACATCTGTCTGGCCTTTACTGCACTCCTATTTCCCTCCTTCCTACAGCAGTCATTTACCTGGTTGCTAGGAGCAACATCCTGGTTCAGTGATCCCAGTCCTGGGCTTGCATTCCTAATATCAGTCAAGCAGGCATATTTAATTGGTTGTGCAAGATCAGGACTGTTTATGAATTTGTTTTGGTGCTGTGCAACCAGAGGAAAGCAATAAAAAATGCATGTGTTTGGACCAAAACGGCATTGCCTGGGTGAATACTACTAAATTAATATATTTATATGTTTTTGTATGTGCATGTAATATTTGCCATACCATATGACGTGCATAGTAAATTACATACTGTAGTTCTCAAACAGTGCAGCAGTAAATTGAACTTTAACTTTTCATTTTTTTATTTTCTTTATTAATGCAATGGTATTTTCTAGTATATTCCAATAGAAATTAGTCAAGGGCTAAGGGCCTTTGTTTCATCACCATACAAATGTGTTGAGGGGCTGGTAGAATGATTGCATATATATAAAAAAGGACACTACATTTTGTAGTGCAACTCCTTTCAAAATCGAAAACAGTGGTAGGTGTATGGCAATAAACTCTCCTGAAAGCACAATTCACATAGCAGTCTTAGACACATTGTATGAGCCATTGATAGATTTCCTTTACTCTAATGTCTATAGAGATCATTTGTGAAATTACCAGAAAAACAAAAATTTAAAAACAGAAATCCATGTTTTTCTTATGTAAATGAACTGTTACAATCTGTGGGCCGGACACTGACCTCACAGAGAATCTGCCTCCAGAGTTTATGTTAAAAGAAAGTAGGAATCACTAGTGTAAGAGATGTAATGACTGACAGTCTTCTCTTCTGATCTACGTGCCCCTTTTCATTTAAAATAAGCTCTGGAGGCAGATTTTCAGGGAGATCTATGTCCAGCCCATAGATCTTAAAAGCTCATTTACATATTAAGAAAAGCATAAATTTCTCAGGAATAAGATATTGCTGATATAAAGGTATCACTTTATTCAACTTTCTATGGCCTACATGGCAATACAGATTCCCCTTACTGACAGATTCCCCTTAAGGTCAACTATCTGCTTAAAATGAGCCCTATGCAATCTATTTCAGTATTTCACAATTTTTTTTAAATGGCATTAAAAAAAGAACAAAATACCCAATTCTGACATCAATGGCAATATCTTTGCTGACAATCTTCTTCCAAACACTTTCTATGTGTATGACTTGGCTGTCATTTTATCATTTAATCTGACTGCTCATTCAGAGTTTCAATTGCTGGTACATTCTCTTTTTTTTTTTTTGCTTACTTCCATCAGATTCTTAGGAATCCAATGTGAAATTCTCTTCTATTTTCTATCAACATAGTTCAGCACTGCAGCCTTGCAGCGCTGGGGTCCTAGGTTCAAATCCCACCAAGGACATCATGTGCAAGGAGTTTGTATGTTCTCCCCATTTTTGCATGGGTCTCCTGTGTAGGTTTCCACCTACACAACAAAGACATAGTGATAGGGAATCTATATTGTGAGCCCCAATGGGGACAGTGATGATGATGATGTCTATAAAGCGCTGTGGAATTAATGGAGCTATATAAATTAGCAAAATAAATTAATAAAATATTTTGCATTTTTTTATACAGCCGTTGATTGATATATAGAAAAATCTCATCCACTATGCTTGTGCTCTAACCTGCTGTGGGGAATCTGCAGCACACCCTCCTTGGGTGAATATACCCTTAGTTTCACCAAGCAACCTTAATAAATAACACTGGAAATTTACTGACATGACTTTGGTTTGGGCAGAGAGTTTTTGGAAGATGTGTAAGTCGTTATTTTAGTTAGCGGACAATGAACCGAATGTACAACTACTGTTTGTACACACACACTTCAACTAAATATGCATCCATAAATAATTTATTAAACTTGTGTGCAATTACATTTCTTTGAAAGATGGGAATTTCAATCAGATTAAATTGTTTTTGAAGTTCATATAGTTGATTTGATCAACTGATATTGATCCTGAAAGATATATAATGATATAGAATGAACAATTGTGTGTGCGCGCGTGTATACATTTACTAACATGAGTTTTAGTACAAAAAATAGATTTGACAAACATGTAATTCACAATGATGATACGTTTTCAATAGATTTATTTTGTCAACTAAAACAACTCAAATTTAAAAATCATTTTGCAGTCACAAAATCTTTGCGCCACCAGTGTATTTTCTACAGTCATTTGATCACACAATATTTCAAGAAAAACTACAGCGAAAACTTTAATTTACTATTCTGATTATTAATACTGTGTTTATCATAGAATAGAATTATAATATTATTGTATAATTATTGCTATAATTATTATACATCTCAATACTGCATGTCCAATAGCTGCACAAACAATGAGAAAGAGCCTCAGTGTGTGCAATGGTCACTAATTCTTGTACTAATCCTGACAATAAATTAAGACACCAAAAATCTGCCAAGGTCACAAGGCCCTGATGTCCAGGAATCTGAGAAAATGAGTTTGTTTGTGTATAATGGAGTTTGAGGGGCCCTAATACAGAGGACTAGTAAAGTCATATAACACTGTTTTCTTGTAAAATGCTTCATAAGGTAACTATTGCCTAAATATCTCAAATAATTATTTTTCTCATTTGGCATTAAAAGAAATATATGCTATTATAGTATATTGTAAAATACACAGAACACTTGCTGCACAAGTGACTCGGATGTAAGTGGACCTCTGCTTCTAAACTAAACATTTGGGAATGGTTAACTTGCAAAAGAGATGACTGAAAGGAGACTTAAGGTACTGTCACACTAAGCGATCACACCAGCGATCACGACAACGACACGACCTGGCAGAGATCATTTGTACATCGCTATATGGTCGCTAGTTAGCTTCCAAACAGGAAGATCTCATAAACGACACATCAGCGATCAGCGATCTGTATAACGACCTCGGCGGTCGTTGGGACCTGTCACACAGCATGTATTGTTAAAGATCCCGACCTCGATAGGTGTGATTGAGCGCAACCTTTTCCACGCCCCTCAGCACAGATTGTTGGTCACTGTATGTCATGACTGTTTATGTCACATCTCTCGCTTTGTGATTGGACGACCGCGTCATAAAAGACGAAGTATTAGCGCTCCCTTCCATTGTTTTCTAGCGCAAGTGGTTCATACGAATTTCCTGCATCGTTCCATACTGCGTCCTGCTAGCCTTCTGTTTTGCAGCTACTGCGATCCAGTCTGTGCCGCTATTGCGTTTGCCCCAGATTCATTTTTTCAGGATTTTTCAGGGGTGTTACTAAAGAAAAACTAGTCCCGCCTGCGCGGCTGACATATGAGTCGCCAACGAGGTCGCTCGTCGTTCATGAAGGGTGTCAAACTCAGCGATTCAGGCTCACCAGCGGGACGCTAACGATCAAAAAACGGTCCAGAACGTTCGTGCACGATCAGCGACATCACAGCAGGGGCCACATCGCTGATACATGTCGCACACAGCGATATCGCTGACGATGTCGCTGCTGCGTCATAAAATCGGTGTCGCTTAAGCGATATCACTAGCGATCTCGCCTAGTGTGACAGTATCTTTAATAGCTGTCTACAAATATCGTAAGGGCTGTCACAGTGTAGAGGGGTCAGCTTTATTTTCATTTGCACAAGGAAAGATTTGGGGATGCTGGCCTTCAGGGCAGATTGGCAAAACAAAAGCCAATATTCCTCTGTCCAATGTCTGTGTTCTTTTGCCCATATTAATCTTTTCCTTTCATTTAAGCCAGTCTTAAATATGGCTTTTGTTTTGCCAATCTGCCCTGAAGGCCAGCATCCCCAAATCGCCTCTTCACTGTAGATGTTGACACTGGCGTTTAATGTGTACTGTTTAATGAAGCTGCCAGTTGAGGACCTGTGAGGCGTCAATTTTTCAAACTAAAGACTCTAATTTACTTGTCTTGTTGCTCAGTTGTGCAGCGGGGCCTCCCACTTGTCTTTCTTCTCTGGTTAGAGCTTGTTTGTGCACTCCTCTAAAGGGAGTACTACACACCATTGTATGAATTCTTCAGTTTCTTGGTAATTTTTCGCATGGAATAGCCTTCATTTCTAAGAACAAGAATAGACTGTCGAGTTTCACAAGAAAGTTCTTTTTTTTTGGCCATTTTGAGAGTTTAATGGAACCAACAAATGTAATGCTCCAGATTCTCAACAAGCTCAAAGGAAGGTCAGGTTTATAGCTTCTCTAATCAACCAAACGGTTTTCAGCTGTGTTAACATACTTGCACAAGGGTTTTAAAGGGTATTTTAACCATCTATTAGCCTTCTTACACAGTTAGCGAACACAAAATACCATAAGTACACTGGAGTGATGGTTGTTGGAAATGGGCCTCTATACACCTATGAAGATATTGCATTACAAACTAGACGTTTGCCGCTAGAATAGTCATTTACCACATTAACACTGTATAGAGTGTATTTCTGAATCATTTAATGTTAGCTTCATTGGAAAAAAACTGCTTTTCTTTCAAAAATAAGGAAATTTCTAAGTGACCCTAAACTTTTGACCGGTAGTGTATATATGAAATCAAATAGAATTTAAAAGTGAAAATTTTTATAACAGACCAAAACACAGACAATAGTAAAACATAATTAAAAATACATGTAATACAAAAAACATGTAACACCCCAAGGTCCATAGGCATATGAGACCAACATGAAAATCCCCGCAATTAGAACCTGAGTTCAGATGAAATGTGTAGTCATGATCATAACACAAATAGAAAATGGCACATCATATACCAAATTGCACTGAAAATAGGGGAAATAACAGGTCACAATATACAATGTGCTATATGAAACGGTCAATAGAGCAACTAGATATGCAAAAAAGAGCTATGAAACTGAATAATAGCAAATAATGTTCAATGTTACCCGATGAATGAAGCTGGAAAAGCGCTAGTAAATATTATAAGAAGGTGTCGCAATGACAGTGACGTAATCAAGAGATGCAAAATAAAGGCAAGGTGTTGAATAACACCAAGATTGCCTATATAGTATGCGCTGCACCAAGAAAAAGCTGATCAGCAAAAAAAAAAAAAAAACAAGATCGGTAACGTTACCAGTTCAAGCCCAAGGAAGGAGGTTCAAGTGACTGCAAGGTAAGAATAGAAACACAGGGAACGGTCCCGGGACCGGGGGTGAAGAAACCCCACGCGTATCGCTGCGGCTGCAGCTTCGTCAGGGGAAGGCTTTATTGAATCCTGCATTGAGCAGGGGGTTGTACCAAATGACCAAGGAGGTCCTTTTCAAATTTACCACTCTATGATTCTAAGGATCTATGAATCCCTCTCACTTGTCCACTCACTTATTGCAATAGGCCGACATTAAGCTAGACACACCCAAAAAGAGTTGACACATTACCATCACAATTCTTGCTGCCACCAACCCCCATTTTGATAGGCCAGTGAGAAGCTTGCCCTAGGTGACACACTAGTATGCACACACAAATTTCCCAAGAACCTGAGAGGTACTCTTCTTGCCCTCCAATGTACATGGTGTAGCACAACCAGGCTATACTTTTTCATCTTCCTGGTTGCGGATATTTTAGAGTAACAAAGAACAAATTACATTTCTGTAGTTTCCCAAGGCAGTTTCCCAAAAATTATTTCCCTCAATCACAGACATATCCATGGACAGTGTTGATGTCAGATTGTTATCGATATGTTATGGAAATATTGCCCTGTGATGTCCCTTGTATTCTAAAGAGATGTACCCTCTACTTAGGGGTCATTATCTTCACCTGCATATTTTAGCACACCTTTACAAGTAAGAAAAATACACAGATAATGTTTGATATTCTGGCCAATACATAATGCAGCAGGGAAACTGGGGCATGGGATACTTGTTGCATGCCTTCTACTGAAGCCCTTCATAATTGTCAGCAGGAATACATGTACACTGTCATCCCACTCATATTTATCCAGAAAAAAAAACATTCTCCAGAATGCTAGAGGGGAATGAGGAAGAACAGAAACTTGCACTAGTTCATCCCAAACCAATGTCTTTTGGGACCTTCAAGGTTCATATTGCATGCTGCAGGATTTTGAGGAGACCGAAAAGTGAGAGGAGGTGCAGCAGCAAATTAATATGGAAGGAGACAAGGAATAGTTTTTTGACTTATTGTAAGTAAGCAATTTAGCAAAGACCAAAGTTCTTGATAATCCCCAAAAATGTTAATTTTGCATCCAACTGTGTAAAAAAGCCACAGATTCTTCTGTTTGCACCGCATGTGTACAAGCACAACAAAGGCATGCATCTGGCTCCACAAAAAGAGATAATTTTTGGCTTAATAATACAATTTAAGTAGCCTATACAGCCTAATGCCACGGTGTGTTTTTAAATAGGCTGCAGATTACTAACAGGTCCATCCATTTTCCCATAGCCAGATAGATTGACGCCACTTCGACACTTAATAAGGCTGTATTTTCATTACACAGCTCAAATTGGGTTCAATACATCAATATCATGATTTGCTGCAAATTTAATAGCCACAAATAAAATTTCCGAGGAATGTTCAGCAAGGCCGAATTTGAGTTTTACCTGCTAGTAGTGTCCCCTACATGGCATGTGGAAGAAGGCACTTTGGTCATATGAGACCAAAGTAGAATTTTTTGGACTAAATGCAAAACACTATATGTGGTGAAAAACTAACACTGAACATCACTTTAAAAATACCATCCCCACTCTCAGACATGATGGTGGCAGCATCATGCTGTAGGGATGCTTTTGTTCAGAAGGGACTGAAAATCTGGTCAGAGTTGATGGGAAGATGAATGAGCTAAATAGAGGACAATCCTAGGGGAAAACCTGTTAGAAGCTGCAAAAGACTTGAGACTGGGGCACAAGTTTACCTTCCAGCAGGACATCAACCCTAAACATTCTGACACAGCTACAATGGAATTGTTTAGACCAAAGTATATTCATGTGTTTGAATGGCCCAGTCAAAGTCTAGACCTTGATCATATTAAGAATCTGTTGCAAGACTCGAAAATTGCTGCTCACACTCACTCTCCTAGGGGCCATCCGTTAAACGCATCCGTTCATAGCGGCACTAACGCTATGTAACGGATGCGTTAACGAACCCATTGGCCTCCATTATATTAACGCATCCTAACGCATGCCAAATTCGGCATGCGTTCGGCGATTATGCGTTAATTTGTGACGGACCTTGAACGCGGTCTGCAGCGTTTCGGGGTGTGTTAGGTCTAACGCACAGCGAACGGACGCGTTCGCTGTGCATAGACCTATATGGCTAACGCATGGTAACAAAATTCTACCATGCGTTAGCGCATACGTTAGCGCTAGGGGTATGAAGATGTCAAAAATGACATCAGCGTTAGCGCATCCGATAAACGGATCCGTTAAACGAATGCACCTAGCGCAATGTGAACCTAGCCTAACTGAGCTTTGTGCTATTTTGCAAAGAAGAATGGGTAAAAATTTCAGCCTCTAGATGTGCAAGGCTGGTAGACACATACTCCAAAAGACATGTAGCAGTAATTGCAGCGAAAGGTGGTCCTACGAAGTATTGAGTCAGGGGGGCTGAATGCCAATGCGCGTCACTATTTTCAGATTTATATTTCTAAACACATGTAGAAAACCAAGTATCATTTACACTTCACAAACACTACCTTTTTATTGGTATATTACAGAAAATCCCAACAAATAACATTTAAGCTTGTGGGTATAATGTGAAGTTTTTTTAAAAAAACTACACAGGTTATGAATACTTCAACAGAGCACTGCACATCACGCTTCCTGATGATGGACACTAATAAAGCAGCACGGTATACAGAACTGACACCCAGACACAATAAAAACAAAGCACGAAAAGTTGTGAATAATGTACACAGCTCCGCCAGAGTCCTGAAGGTGGACGACAAAATGTGCTGTATACAGAGTTTGCACCAAAGCAATACATATGATAAGTGGAAAGCACAGTGGCTCAGTGGTTAGCATTGCAGTACTGGGTCCTGGATTCAAATCCCACTAAGTATAACATCTGCAAGGAGTTTGTATGTTCTCCCCATGTTTGCGTGGGTTTCCTCCAGGTGCTATGGTTTCCTCCCACACTCCATAGACATACTGTTGGGGAATTTAGATTGTGAGACCCATCAGGGACAGCGATGATAAGGTCTGTAAAGCGCTGTGGAATTAATGGCGCTATATAAGTGAGCTAAATAAATAAATAATAAGCACTAAAAGTTGTTCCTAATGTATAAAACGTGATTTTTTTATATTGGAAAGTCATCCAGCTCTAATTGGCGGTTTCATATTAATTTTTGTTTTCTTCTGTGAACACCTATGGTGTTTTCAGTACTGTTTATCTAGTTGAATTTTTGTATTTTATGTATGCTAACTCATGGCATCAAGGCTGGAATTGATACTATTTCATCGTGAAATCACTAACAAAAAATGTCCTTGCATTTTTTGCAATCTATTTTTCCCATTAACATAAAATATTTTGGATTATTAATTTTTAATAGGTAATGAAGTGGAAGGCACAGAATAGACTAGTGAATTATGCAGGTACATGTACTATTGTTCTTACATTTATAGGAGTCACAAACTTGATTATTTTTATATTATCATAAAAAGTAAAAACAACATTAGTTTGCAGGACACAGATAATAAAATAAAGTTTTACTGTGTACAAATGCATCCTTCATGACCTCTCCACATCTTCATAATGTTTCAGAGATGAATATATGTGTTTTTTGCTTGCATAAGGTAGGGAAAACATACATTATACAAACAAAACTACCTCTTGCTGTTATCTCAAGCAAAGATATAAAGAAAAGCTAGAATCAGCCAAAGGTGGACAATATAACTGTCAAGGATACAATTGCATTATTGGTCAAGTGGGTGTTTTGTGACTTGAACACTGATTTGAACAATGTGTCTGTAATTTATGACTATAGCGACATTTGGTTAAACTTGGGTTTAATTCTTGTAGCTCATAACTCTTGTAGCGATGTGAAGGAAAAATCTGTTGAATTCATGATGTGCAGATTCCCTCCATGTCCGCTGATGATGATGGGAAGCAACGCCATGCACAATAATAGGGAGCAAATTGTCAATCAGTGGATGTCTTCCAGGCTTTGTTTAGGAGAAGCTATTGAAAGCAGACCGGGCACTTATATTGATCCACTAGCTGAAAGGCTCATGGTGACCTGACAGTACCAAGTTTGCTGTAATGTTTACCAGGCATAGTTCAGTACATTTTGTAGCAGTTATACCTGGATTTCCAGATCAATTCCTTTTACTTAAATGGTATGGCGCCTGCTGTAAACAGTAAGGGTAAAAGGGATGCAAGCGCTCTCTTTAGCTGATCATGAAGGTGAGCCCACCCAATCGGGGAAACTTTCAGGGATCAATGATAGGGACTCATCCAAGGAATGCCAATCTAAGCGCACACAGTGCAGGGACAGGAGCGCCGATAACAAAGTATGAGAATAGAAAAAGGTCTACCGTATATACTCATGAATAAGCCGACCCGTGTATAAGCCGA
>VIAB01034414.1:14848-28469 GCA_009801035.1 Oophaga pumilio
TTGCTTTCCATTTAAAACTTCCTAACAGCCTGAAAATTCACCCTTTGTTCCATGTATACTTGCTTAAACCGTTCAGTGAGAACCCATTTCCAGGTAGAACTCAGGCACTTCCACCACCAGAAAAAGTCCATGATGAAAAGGAGTACATTGTGCATAACATTCTTGACTCTAGAAGATTCACAGGAAGACTACAATATTTGGTGCAATAGAGGGGTTACGGACCAGAAGACGGTTCAAGGGAGCCAGAGGGCAACGTTCATGCACCCAGGCTCTCAAGAGCTTTTCATCAGAGACATCCAGAGAAACATGTGCCTGAGATATCCAGAGGCCATCCTGCAAGGAGGGGTGTATTGTCAGGATTCGAAACCAGTGGCTCTTGTGAACCAGGCTGCAGCTATTCCCTCTGGACATTTCCTTCCTAACCCAGATACAAGTACCTGTGTTGTTTCTGATTGTCTCCACCCTGAGTTCCTGATTGGCTCCACCCTGATTGCACACCCTACTTAAACCTGGCATTGTACTTCCTTCCTAGATTATTGCACTACTAGCCTTTAGTCAAGCTTCCATTCACCTGCTGATCCTGTTAACTGCATTGCTGCTTCTTTGTACTGTCCCCTGGCTATTCCTGACTACACTACCTGCCGGAGCTGCCCCTGGTGGTTGTAATACCACTACGTCAACCCAGGTCAGTCCATAATGAAGGGATTCTATGTGCACTGTTGGAACACGTGTCTGATTAAGGGAGATGTTTAGGGCACAGGTGGATGCCCTAGAGGAGGTGGAGGAGCCAGAAGCAGTGGTGGAGCAGTTGGATACAGAGTTTATCACACAAGCCTTGGGGATTCAAAGACTTGTGGAGCAGCCCCTTGACACCTGCTCCCACAGCCACCAGTGTCACCCAGTGCCCAGTCATCGAGATGTAATGCTCTTGGCCATGCTTATTTGTCCAAGTGTCTGTGGTGAAATGCACCCTGGCAGACATATATTTAGTCAAGAAGTGGGTGATGTTGTCTCTGACATGCTGGTGTAGTGCAGGCACAGCTTTCTTAGAAAAGTAATGGTGACTGGGCAATTGGTACTGGGGGACTGCAACAGCAATCAACTTTCAGAAACCATCTGTATCTACCAGGCAGAAAGGCAGCATTTCCATGGCCAACAGATTAGAGATGATGGAGTTCAACTTCTTAGATCAGCAGTGCTGAGAGAGGGCAGAGTATGGTGAACTGGTCAAAATGCAGGACCGTGAGAGAGGTGCAGGCGGAGATGTTAAGGTGGATTGAGAAAGTTGTGGTGTGATCGGTCTCTGAGATAGGTCAAAAACATGTCTGCTTCTGTTACAGCTGATGACGGGCTCTCAGTCAGAGTTACTGGAGTGGGTAAAGAGCCTGAGGTTCTGATGTCGAAGACCTGCATCTCAATAGTTGGCACAGTAACAGAAGAGGAGAAAGAAGTAGCACATACAATTGATGGGGCGGCTGATGATTGTTGAAGTCTGCTGGTCCACATTTTTGCGCAGTGGGATTCCCACGGTGACGCATGTTCATTGCACATGTGAAGGTTCATACATGTAGTAGTCAAATTATTGCACTTTTTATCTCTGATCATTTTTTTTGCAAAGTTGGCAGATCACGTGAGTTGGCTCATCCTTTGCAGTGTCAAAAAAGGGCAGGCAAGGCAACCTTTGCCACCTCTGCAAGCTGTAGACCCGCGGACGCTGCTGGTCACAGGCACAGTTGTGGCTGACGATGCATTGCTCGTCGTGGCTGCATCTCTACGTGTCTGCAATGTATGGTGCAGCGTAACCTCCTCGTCTTCCCCCTCAGATGACCTACTCAGCTGTGTGCCTCTATGTTCACGCCAACTGGTATCTAACACATCATCATCATCATTCTCTGTGTTATCACATTCCTTGCCCTTGGAGTCACCCTATTCCTCTTCTTGCCCTGACAGCCCAGTACAGTCCTTGTGAACCTCAGATATCTGAGTCTCATCAGGATCACCTCACCCCAGGGGTTAATATCTGATGAAAAGGGTCAGGATGCTGTTCAGACCGTGCTTCATTCTGCCCCTGATCCAAGCTAAAAGAAATTTGGGCATCGGTGCAGATTACCTCCTCTTGACTCTGCAAAGCTTTTGAGTACACTTCTGATGAACATGGCATAGAATGTGTGAACAGCTCTTCAGACTCATCCATCTGTGGTTCCGTACAGTCAGTTGAATGGTTTGATTGTTGGGATGCAGGGGGAAGCAAGGGGAGTTTGGGAACCACCTCTGTGGACTATACTGGGTGTAATGTTGAGGTGGAGGAAGAGGAGAGATCACTTGAAGCTGCACTTGCCATCCACTCGAAGACATGCTGTTTTTGTCCATCATTGACGACAAGGCGTACCATTGTGTGTGTGCCAAAGAAAGGTAGTGGTGTAGCCTGTCCAGTAACATAAGTTGTCTTTGCATAGGACGTGACGTTGCTTCGCTAGTGCTTTCACAAACATTACCACCTACCCCAATTACACCTTGAACACCAAGCCAAACTCTCCTTCCACCATGCCATCTCTTTTTCCCAGTCATGTTGCTCAGTTAGTGTGGTAGGAGCACAGTATTAGCAACAAAAAAGTAGATTTTAAACTCTGCATCACCACTGCAAACAACTGAATTTCAGCGACAGTAAATTCCAAGTTTAAATATGGCGTGCTGTATCATATTAGTCACTGAAAAAAAGAATTGTTTGAATGTGGATGAGGTCTCTATGGCAAAGAAGTTATGCTTCAAACAATTTGTAAGTCAGATCCCCTACTGTATGACACTAGGAACAAAATATTTTTGTGCCATCTGAATCAGGCCTCTATAACACACTAGATGCTGCAAACTATTTTAATGTCAGGTCCCTTACTGTATGATGTTAATAACAGAAGAATTTTTTGTGACCTATGGATCAGGCCTCTATAACATTAGATGCTACAAACTATTTTAAAGTCAGGTCCCCTATAGTATGATGTTAATAACAGAAAACAGAAGAATTTTTTGTGGCCTATGGATCAGGCCTCTTAACACACTAGATGCTACAAAATATTTTAAAGTCAGGTCGCCTACTGTCTGACACTAGGAACAAAATAATTTTTTGTGGCCTCTTGATCAGGCCTCTATAGCACACTAGATGCTACAAACTATTTTAAAGTCAGGTCCCCTTCTGTATGACACTAGGAACAAAATAAGTTTTGTGGTCTCTGGATCAGGCCTCTATAACACACTAGATGCTACAAACTATTTTAAAGTCAGGTCCCTTACTGTATGACGTTAATAACAGAATAATTTTCTGTGGCCTCTGGATCAGCCATCTACAGCTTAATTTCAGCCCAACCAAATGACAGAGTGTGATACAGAGGGTTGTCTAACTTTTTGCAACTGAAAAATTATATTTTTTTTAATGTGCCTTAGGTCTGCAGACAGGTTCATATCACCACCACAAAATGACAACGTGGGATACAGCAGGCTATTTCACATTTAGCATCAGAAAAAAATATAACTTTTTTTTAATGTGCCTTAGGTCTGCAGACAGTTCTATATCACCACAGCAATAGATGACAAGGTGGGATACAGCAGGCTATTTCACATTTAGCTTGTGAAAAAAATATTACGGTAATTGGAATTCTAAAATTGTGCATGGAGCACAATAGAAGCAGTGCACTTGTAGGACATGTGCTCTGCTGGTTTTGTCTGTGGACCTCAGTAATGACAAAAAAAAATGCTGAAAGGTAAATTTAACAGCCAGACTGGACACTAGCTAACTACACTGTCTGACTGATATACAATCACCTAGCTAACTAGCTAAAATGCGGGATACAATAGGCTTTTTCGCATTTAGCTAGTGAAAAAATATTAATTAGAATGCTATACTCGTGTATGGAGCAAAATAGAAGCAGTGCACAACACGTGCCCTGTTGGCTTTCTTTGTGGACTCCAGTAATGTCCAAAAAAGAAAAAAAGTGCTGGAAGGTAAGTTTAACAGCCACACTGGACAGGATCCAGCTACACTATCTGACTGATAAACAACTGCCTAACTAACTAGCTAAAATCTTGCTGCTAACAGTGCCAGCATCAGGAGCAGCCTTTCTGCGCTGTTACAGTGTCAAAATTGCGCTAAAACAAGATGTCGGCTATTTATATGCAGAGGGACATGTGATTTCAGCAGCCAATGACACAAGCCGTTGTGTCAGGATATTGTGGATGTTTCCTGCGCCCAGATTGGCTAGCCGCAATATGTACACATAAAGTTAGGAGAAAAAAAATGACTGTTTACAAGAACGCCGCTCCTCTGAGCTTTGCACCCTCCTCCCCTCATCAAACATGTGCCAAACAATCATGATACACCACCATTATCATTGCTAAACTGCTGAAAATACTTTTGTGGCAGCGCAAAAATATTTTCCCGCACTTTTAACGAATGTTACCGATTTTTTCAGATTTTATAAAATTTTGCTTGTGTTTACGATCACAAATCCGAATGTGCCATATTCATACCGAACTTATGTTTGGCAATCGTTTTCCAAACAAATTCGCTCATCATTACTTCCTACATCACCAAAATCTCCCAGCATCATGATTCTCAGCTTTCCAGGCATTCACACTGAATCGGGGTGTACGATCCAGCTTCATTTCATATGTGCATGCATGCATCCTTAAGCCACTGACTCTCAGCTGCTCTGGTACATACACACATAAAATGAAGCTGGGTCATTCACCCTGATCCAGTTCGCATGTAATGAAAGCTGACAGTCATTGCACAAGCTTGGGATCTACCAGAAGATTTCGGTGACGTAGGGAGCACTGAAGGGAATCAATTAAGATAAATTATGAATTAATGATGCTCAGCGTCGGATTGGAGCACCTTGGGCCCACTAGATAAAATCATTCTTGGGGCCCACTATAAATCAAAAGGAAAATAGCAGCCAAGAAATCCCATAAAAAACATCTTTATTAACAACATATGTTTAAAATAACACAGGATGGTAATTGGAACATCTGGGGAAAAATCATTAGGAATGGCAATATATTCCCTCCATAGAGGTTCAGGTCAAGTCCTCATAGCTGATAGTATAGATCAAAAATACGCTTCGAAACGCGCCTTGGGTGGATCTGGGTCCTGTTCTGAAGGCTGTATTATACATCTGTTAAGGTAACTTGCACTATAGGCTGGTTTATTATGTTAAAATCATTTTGCAAAATGCTAGTATAACATGTGGTCTATAAGTGTAGCACACGGTGTGCTGTATTTTTGATCTATACTATCAGCTATGAGGACTTGACCTGATCCTCTATGGAGGGAATATATTGCCATTCCTAATGATTTTTCCCCAGATGTTCCAATTACCATCCTGTGTTATTTTAAACATATGTTGTTAATAAAGATGTTTTTTATGGGATTTCTTGGCTGCTATTTTCCTTTTGATTTATTGGCTTAGCTCTTTTGCAGTTTCCCATTTAGTCCTATCTATTTATGAATATTCATCGATACTATTTATGGTGATGTTTTCCATCCACATTCTGTTACTTGGGGCCCACTATGTAGCTACATAGAAATAAATACAAGACCACCAATTGTGTGGTAAAACACGCTAATATCAGGATACAAAATAAGGTAGTACTCATCTTAATTATGTAGCAGGGGCTGGTGTAATATAATGTAGCCCCCTCATAGAATATAATGTAGCCCACTCATAGAATATAAAGTAACCCCCTCATAGAGTATAATGTAGCCTCATTCATGGAATATAATGCAGCCCCCCCATAGGGCATAATGCAGCCCCTTCATAGAATATAATGTAGCCTCCCTCATGAAATATAATGCAGCCCCCCTCATAGAATATAATGCAGCCCCCTCATAGAATATAACGCAGCCCCTTCATAGAAAATAATACAGCCCCCCTCATAGAGTATGAAGCAGCACCCCACAAAATATAATGCAACCCTCTCATAAGGTATAGTGTAGCCCCCCATAGAATATAATGTAGCACCCTCATATGGTATAATGCAGTCCCCTCATATAGTGTAATGCAGCCTCTTCACAGAACATAAAGAAGCCCCCTCAGTGTATAATGCAATCCCCTCATAAGGCAGCCTCCCCATAGAATATACTGTAGCCCCCTCATAGGGCATAATGTAGCCCCCTCATATAGTATGATGTAGCCCCCACACAGAATACAATACAGCCCCCCACAGAATATAATGTAACCCCTTTATAAAGTATAACGCAGCCCCCTCATAGGGTATAATGCAGCCCCCTCCACCTCCATCATTGTTCTCCCCCTCCACCCATCATTGCTCTATATACAGCACTGTGCACACAGATACCCACTATGTACAGCACTGTGCACACAGATCCCATCTATATACAGCACAGTGCACACAGATTCCATCTATACACAGCACTATGCACACTGATCCCATCTATACACAGCACTATGCACACTGATCCCCTCTATATACACTGCTGTGCACACAGATCCCCTCCATATACAGTGCTGTGCACACTGATCCCCTCTATATACACCACTGTGCACACTGCAGGAACTGATGCTTTCTACAGCACTGTACAGTCATGGCCAAAAGTTTTGAGAATGACACAAATATTAATTTTTACAAAGTCTACTGCTTCACTTTTTCTAATGGCAATTTGCATATACTCCAGAATGTTATAAAGAGTGATCAGCTTAACAGCAATTACTTGAAAAGTCAATATTTGGCTAGAAAATGAACTTTATCCCCCAAAACACATTTCAACATCATTGCAGCCCTGCCTTAAAAGGACCAGCTAACCTATTTTCAGTGATTGCTCCATTAACACAGGTGTGGGTGTTGATGAGGACATGGCTGGAGATCAATCTGTCATGATTAAGTAAGAATGAGACCACTGGACACTTTAAAAGGAGGCTGGTGCTTGGCATCATTGTTTCTCTTCTGTTAACCATGGTTATCTCTAAAGAAACACATGCAGTCATCATTGCAATGCACAAAAATGGCCTAACAGGGAAGAGTATCGCAGTTAGAATGATTGCACCTCAGTCAACAATCTATCGCATCATCAAGAACTTCAAGGAGAGAGGTTCCATTGTTGCCAAAAAGGCTTCAGGGCACCCAAGAAACACCAGCAAGCGTCAGGACCGTCTCTTAAAAGTGTTTCAGCTGCGGGATCGGGCTACCAGCAGTGCAGAGCTTTCTCAGGAATGGCAGCAGGCAGGTGTGAGTGCATCTGCACGCACTGTGAGGCGGAGACTCTTGGAGCAAGGCCTGGTCTCAAGAAGGGCAGCAAAGAAGCCACTTCTCTCCAGAAAAAACATCATGGACAGACTGATATTCTGCAAAAGGTACAGGCAGTGGACTGCTGAGGACTGGGGTAAAGTTATTTTCTCTGATGAATCCCCTTTTCGATTGTTTGGGACATCAGGAAAACGCCTCATTCGGAGAAGACAAGGTGAGCGCTACCACCAGTCTTGTCTCATGCCAACTGTTAAGCATCCTGAAACCATTCATGTGTGGGGTTGCTTCTCAGCCAAGGGAATCGGCTCTCTCACAGTCTTGCCTAAAAACACAGCCATGTATAAAGAATGGTACCAGAATGTCCTCCAAGAGCAACTTCTCCCAACCCTCCAAGAGCAGTTTGGCGATCAACAATGCCTTTTCCAGCATGATGGAGCACCTTGCCATAAAGCAAAGGTGATAACTAAATGGCTCAGGGAACAAAACATAGAGATTTTGGGTCCATGGCCTGGAAACTCCCCAGATCTTAATCCCATTGAGAACTTGTGGTCAATCATCAAGAGACGGGTGGACAAACAAAAACCTAAAAATTCTGACAAAATGAAAGCATTGATTGTGCAAGAATGGACTGCTATCAGTCAGGATTTGGTCCAGAAGTTGATTGAGAGCATGCCAGGGAGAATTGCAGAGGTCCTGAAGAAGAAGGGTCAACACTGCAAATATTGACTTGCTGCATTAACTCATTCTAACTGTCAATATAAGCTTTTGTTACTCATATATTTGCAATTATATTTCTGTCTGTGATAAAAACATCTGTCAAACACACACATAAAAACCAGAGGGCAACAGATCATGTGAAAATATATTTGTGTCATTCTCAAAACTTTTGGCCATGACTTTAGGCACTGATCCTCTATATACAGTGCTATGCATATTGTGGGCAACAATTCTCTGTGTAAACAATGAAGTGCACACACTGCGCATTGATCCCCTCTATATACAGGTCACCAGCCAGAGTGTGTACAGTTACAGACACAGTAGGCTCCAGAAACTATGGGAGACCAGGGAATACATTAGTGAGGTGATAGTCCAGCATTAAATGAATGTACAGGTGCACAATATACAAACCGCACACTGCAATTACTGACATCAACTCAACTATTGCTGGAAACATTAAAAACATCATTGCTAATCTCCAATACACACAAACAGCACCACACACACAGCACCGCACCACTCACACACACACACACAAAGCACCTCACCACATACACACACACGCATGCAGACAGACATACACAGCACCACTCACCTCTCTCTGCACGTTCCCCGCAGCCGCAGCACATACCGGCAGCTTCCTCCCTGAAATGATCTCTGGTGGGCCAGTCCAAGCCTGATGATGCCTCCTTTTCATTATTGCAGTCCTATATTATTGCAGTACAGATTACTATGACGATCTCTGTACTCTCCCTTCATATATTTGTACATTGTAATAAGATTGCCCCTAAGCCTTCATTTTTCACTAACAGAATAACACAAAGTTTGATAGTCTGTCTTGGTATTGTTGTCCATCCATTTCCCTAATAACTTAAGTTGCTTTTCTCTGCACCAGCTCTAGTTCAGCTATGTACTTTTTATACATTGAAGCCCAAAATTGTAGTGTATAGAAGTAAAACTATGTTCGGTTAAAGGGAACCTGTCAGCAGTTTTGGCCGATATAAGATACGGCCATCACCTTTCAGGGCTTATACACAGCGTTCTATAATGCTGTATATATGACCCCAACCCTTCCTGGAAGAACTAAAAAATACGCTTTATTGTCCGATGGGTGTCGCTGGTCCAGCGCCTCCCATCTGCTTCTTCTGCTTGCATCTTGTCGATGACATGTTGCTGCATCCTCCACACAGGCTCCCCAGCATCGCACTCCTACGCAGGCGTACTTATCTGCCCTGTTGAGGGCAGAGCAAAGTACTGCAGTGCGCAAGTGCCGGTTTTCTGTGACCTTTTCCGGCACCTGATCTTTAATCCAATATATAAAGAAGTGGTTTTTATTCCACAGTGCAATTCCACACTGGACTGGCATCTTTCTCAAGTGTAGAAACCAACTGTAACAGTGCACTAAGGCTACTTCCACACATCTGTTTTTTCGAATCCGGCACAATCCGTCCAAGTTTGAAAAAGACGGATCCTGAGCAGATTGGGAAAAACTGAAGCGACGGATCAGGTTTTTAGCTGGATCCATTATGAACTTTTGAACCCGAGAAATGCAGTCTGAGCATGCTTGGAAGGAGAGAGAGAGAGAGTGAGATAGAGAGAGAGATCCTTATACTATGTTCCCTTTTATATTTTGATTTCTTCAGAGATCTTTTTTGCTAATGAGTTCTATATGTATCAGTCCACTAGATGTTGCTCAAAGACAAGCAAGAATAAAGTGCATTTACAATAGTTACTTTAAAATACTTTAAACTTTTTAAAGTGGAAAAACTGAAGTTTTTTTTCCAAGTACCATTATTAAAATAAACTCTGCAATCTGTCAAAAAAAATGAAAAAATACATAAACAAAGTGAAGTAGGAAGACTGTTACTGAATTATGCCATATTTTTTTCAACTATATAAAAAATTATACAGCATCTATATTTCATTTATTGTTTTGTGAATTTATTGGAAATCTTGATGCTATAATTTTGGTTAAAAGAGCTGTCTATTTGGACATCCTCTTTTCCAAACAAGCGATCAATGATAGGGGTAAAAGTCCCTGTGGAAGTTCGGGTTTACTGAACTTTAGTACAAAGTTCGATTTGGGTACCAGAACTGTACCTGAAATTGAACCCAAACCGAAACTGACTACCATAAGGAAACCCTACAAACTGTATTTTGCCTGCAGAATAGGAGATCAGGACTAGAGTCGTGCAGAAATATGTTGAAATACTGTATATGTGCATCACATCTTAACCAGGTGATGCATGGGAAGAGGCATTCTATGCACCATTTAATAAATTTGGCTCATCTCATTGGTGGTGTGCCACTGTCACGGGTGTGTCAGAGGCTCAAGACAGCCGCACTGCATCTAGCTGTAAAAGGTCTCTGTGTTTAGCCTTGCAGACACCTTCTTAACCCTTCTGACTCTTTGAATCAGTGGCAATCTTTATCCGGCTCTAATTGACACATCTGGACCTGAGTGTTTAGAGACTCCCAGTGTCATGGGGTTACCACGACAGTGTAGAGCCAGAAGACAGCAGCATCTGAATGCTCCTACTCCAGTGCTGAGGAGAAGCACTACTCCGTCATATTAAATGTGTTTATTTCTTCTGGCAGAATAGCGGTTAATCGGCCATGTTGGAAATTCCTGTGCTCTGCTGTGCTTGGTTAGCCACTCCTTTTCCCTTTATAATCTGGGCTCTCTTACTAATCCTCATCAGAGCTAGCTTTATTGCTGCATGGCTAATGGAGGGAAAGGAGTTGGTATGAGAAGGAGAGTTGGAAGGGTTATTAGCGACTGTTGTTTGGTTTGTAAGCATGTTAATTCCTTATTAGTGATGAGTGATCATACTTGGTAATGCTCGGCATTCACCCGAGCATCGCTGTACTCGCGGTGCTCGGCAAGCGCCGAGCATTTACGGGATTGCTCGGTGGGAGTTCTGGTCCATGCCCTGCATGTTTGGCGCCCTTTAGAGCGCCACTCAACATGCAGAGATTGTCTGCCATGCACTGTAATGCCGCAGCCATGTTGGTGTCACGATTGGCTGCAGCCGCCGAGGAGCTGCCCAGCCCATAATCGCCCCCACGCTGACCGACCACCACAGCGTGGGGCGGGCATCCCCCGGGGACGCAATATGGACCCTCCATACCGCAGAGGGGGACCCAGTCTACCCGAACTAGGGAAGGGCAGAGACCGGGGTTCTGTGGCAGCTGAGCATGTGGACAAGGAAAAGACACGTAGAACTTCATTACACCGCACAACTTCAGGTATAGAGTAAGTAAAGTTTACTGAGGTAATAAAGTAAAGACACACAGAACCTAAACATCAGGATCACGAACTCAGGAACATGAACTGGACTTCAGGAACATGGACACAGGAACATGGAATCAGGAACACGGACAGGACATCAGGAACACAGACTGGATCTCAGTAACACGAACCGGACATCAGGAAACTGGACATCAGGAACACAAACTGGATCTCAGGAACATGGACCGGACATCAGGAACACGGAATCAGGAACACAGACAGGATATCAGGGACACGGACTGGATCTCAGGAACACGAACCGGACATCAGGAAACTGGACATCAGGAACACTGGCTGGATCTCATGAACATGGACCGGACATCAGGAACACGGCCACAGGAACATGAAATCAGGAACACGAACCGGACATCAGGAACATGGACTCAGGAACATGGAATCAGGAACACGGAATCAGGAATATGGACAGCACATCAGGAACATGGACTGGATCTCAGGAACTCAAACTGGACATCAGGAAACTGGTCATCAGGAACACGGACACAGGAATACAGACTGGATCACAAGACCAACACTGGCATCGGACTCCGGACATCTGGCAACGATCAGCAGGCTCTGGGCATCAGGCAGGGAAGGATCGGATCCGGACATCTGGAAGCGATCTAAAGAGGAACCCAAGCGGTCTGGTTCAAGCCCCGCCAGGCTCATCTGGAGACGGCCGGGGATTGCACCAAAAACAAGCTGAGCACAGAGTAACAGAAACTCAGCACACCCACACCGGACTCCTCCTTCCAAGATGAACCCAGGTTGTATCAAAGGAAGTCAGTTAGCAAAAGATCATAGTCACTGGGCACAGGGTTCAGGACACAGAAGGACTTCAGGAACATAACACAGCAGACACAGTTCAGACAGTCAGGTACAGGACAGGTACAGGATCAAGGATTCAAGCCTGGAATTACTGCCTCCAGGATAGGCGAGCCTGGAATTACCACCTCCAGGACAGGCGCAGGGAGGGGGTACAGGATCAGGGATTCAAGCCTAGAATTACCGCCTCCAGGATAGGCGAGCCTGGAATTACCGCCTCCAAGATTGTTATGGGGACCCCATCCTTCCTTTCCTTTGTTCATTTGTATTTTTGATACATACATTTTAAAATGTCTTGAATAAAATAATTGATTTTATTGGATTACACACTGGAGATATTTTTCCTCTTCCATTACCCTAGTTCTTGACACTATTTTGCTGTAAAAAATAAAAATACAGGACTCATATTTTAAAAGTGTTGTATCTCAGTCACATGCCTCATCTATTTGTGGTCTAAAAATTGTGGCATTTCAGGCCTACAATCAACCGTTTTTGCTGTGTGTTACCCTAATTCTTGACAGTATGTTGCTGTAAAAAAATAAAAATACAGGCCACATATTTTACTGTGTGGTATCTCTGTCACATGCCTCACACTAACAGAATCTACCAATCTATGTCCCATTTAAATTATCACAGTTTTCTTCAAACTATGTCACCAATTTACTAATTAATTTCCCGATAATCACCACTATCTATCCCTCTCCAATCCCTGTCAAAACTCACCACCCTGCTTTTGATCGACACCAGTTGGTTTAATGAAGGTGTGATGATGAACAATATTCACACTTTCTTTTTCCTCAGTGCAGTTCCGTGGTTTACCTGAAGTGTCGGGCAGAGCTCACCTGTCTGGCAGCTCCCTCTCAGTGAATTCTGTTGCGGCTGGGAGCTACGAACATGGCCTGTTCTTCACCGGTCTTCTCATATATAGAATGCCGCACTGTTGTTCCATATGTTCCTACTGTTGTTTACCATCTACACCATGTCAGTCCCTGCCAAAACCCGAGAGAATAGCTCAGAAAAAGAGCATGTCAATCTGCATCCCTGCTACAAGTATACACTATAATCGTGGCTCACCCGGTTCAATACTGAGATCTCCAGATGAGTTATCAGTGGAAAAAAAATTACACTGTTTTGAATTATACATCCAGCAACTATATGCTACTCATTTAGGATAAAACAGTTTTATGCACTATTCCCATTTTTGATATTTTAATAGAATGTGTTAAAGCATTATACTAATTTTACATAATTCACTCAATTTTTATCTCTAAAGAATAACAGAAAGAAACTTTTAACCTTTGAATTTTATCCTCAAAAACAATAAATTTGTACAATATAAACAATCAGATGAAACAGACAAACAATGATTGGTTCTTCATTCATATTGAGGAGTAATTCTCAGTAGATAAAATAGCTCAATGGATAGTGACAAAACATAAATATGAATCCTTTTTTTCATCGTATCTACATGGGCTGTTAACTCCATTTCTGGAGTGAGACTATTTCTTACACAATACATTAAACAGAAGGAAACGT
>VIAB01034416.1:0-12864 GCA_009801035.1 Oophaga pumilio
CCTTCTGGTGAAATGAATCCTCAAACATATGTCAGATGTGAACCACTCCTTCGGGTGATGTCCAAAATGGTGAAGACACTTTGTATTTGTCAAATTAAATTTATTTAAAAAACATTAGAATTATTTTTTTTTTCATATTTGTGATGATTAAAAAAGCATGAAAACTAAATAGGTATTAAAATCACAACGCGTTTCTGCTCTAAAAGAGCCTTCTTCAGGTAATACATAGTATTGTGCCTATCCTGCACAACCACCAAAGAGCATATATACATATATATGGATCATGATTGTTTTTTATATGTCATTTATTGCGCTTAGGTAGTGCTCTCTGGTTTTCTCTCCCCTCATCTCAGTCTCCTGCAAAATTTTCTCAAATTTTTAAATGGTTTTACACAGAATAACCACTACTTAAATGATTTTTTTTTATCATGAGCACATTAGCATTTAAGAAAAGGAAGACTTGTAGCTGAAAATTTAAGAATTCCATTCAAGTTTTAGGAACAAAACTTTGCATTGTTAATGTACCCTAAAGTAGCAAAACACTGTATGGCTGTCGGCTGAACGAAGTTTCAGCTGGTTGTGCCTGCTAACAGCCATCTCAGTCGACAGGAGTGCTTGCAAACTGACATGTTGGCTAGTGGCTCATCTCTGTGAAAACAATGCGATTATCAGACAGAAATCAGACAAGTATGACAATATCTCTCCCGACCATCAGTCGGCTTGCGCTCCCATACCCATTGGACAGTCAGCTAAGCCCATCAATATCGGCAAGTTCAGCCAACATTAGTCTAATGTAAATGGGGACCTTTAGATTTAGATTTTGTGTATCAATGATACTGATAAAAATCTTTTACCTTCTTTGTAAAATAACATGAGCTTTAGCAGAAGCATCCATTAGAGCTTTCCAAGAATGCATATAGTATGTCTTTTTACTTGAAAAAACGACACACATATATCAAGAAGTTTTTTTGGGGGGACAGTCCTGTCAAGTTTTTTATTTTCTAATTTATGTGGTCTTACTACTAGCTGCAATACTTCAAGATTTTTCTCATTATTATATGGATTTTTATGATTTAATAGAGCGATGAATTTAAAGAGGAAATATATTACACAGTTGTAAAAGATTTCATTATATAATGATGGTACAGGAAAACTTGAAGATGTCTGAAAATGTAACAAATTATCTCCTTTTTTTCCAGAAATATCATCACTCTTGTTCATGAGCGCATATATTTACTATTACTGTTGGACAAGAATAGCATTGTTACTGGAAATAGAGCAGACAGTTCTTCCCGTAGCCTACACCACACATCTAGGTTTCTCAGTCTATCATGGAAGCAGACAATTCTGGAAGACAAATAGACAGGTCTAGCAAGGACAATAAAGATAAATGACAGCCGACAGCACTTCAATGTGGAGATGCACGCTCCAGTCCAAGGGCCCAATTGGAAGACAAACAGTCCAGCATAAAAAAGGAACAACATCTCATCCAGGTGATGGATGTGAATACTTTTCCGCCCAATGATGACAAAAGTATTCTAAGAGTGATACCTTTATTGGCTAACCAGAATATAATGTTTGCGAGCTTTCAGAGCACAGAGGCTCCTCCTCCTTGAAGGAGCCTCTGTGCTCTGAAAGCTTGCAAACATATTATTTTCTGGTTAGCCAATAAAGGTATCACTCTTAGAATACTTTTGTCATCATTGGGCAGAAAAGTATTCACATCAATTTTTCTGGCTAACATGGTACCACATATAATTTATTATTGTACATTATCCAGGTGATGAAAATTCAAAAGAACTTTATTTTGCATGATGCAACATTTCGACCATTATAGGAATTAAATGGTCACGCCTGTGGGAAAACATTTCTCTGGAACTGGACATTCTATGACAGACTTAAATGTCTTAATACTAAAAGGTCAATATAAGGATGACAGAGAGAGAAAAAATTGGGAATTCAAACTGATAAAGATGTTCAATACTTTGACACTAGAGGGTATACCACACTTAGCGATCGCACTAGCGATCACGACAACGACACGACCTGGCGAGATCGCTAGTGCGATCACTTAGTGATCGCTAGTTAGATTCCAAACACATCTCATCAGCGATCTTGATCGCTAGTTAGATTCCAAACACATCTCATCAGCGATCTGTATAACGACCTCTGCGGTCGTTGGGAAAACCTAGTCCCACCTGCGATGCTGGTGAAGTCTTTCATAAAGGGTGTCACACTCAGCGATTCAGGCTCAGCAGCGGGACACCAATGACCAAAAAACGGCTCAGAACGTTTATAATCGATCAACGACATCTCAGCAGGGGCCACATTGCTGCTACATGTCACACACAGCTAAGTCGCTAACGAGATCGCTACTGCGTCATAAATGGTGACGCAGTAGTGATCTCATTAGCGATCTCGTTAGCGATCTCGCTTAGTGTGGCTTACCCTTAGGACTCAATTTAACACCTGGATTTATGACTCACTACCTGGACACAATTCACACCTCCAGCAGAAGGACTCCAGATAACTAAGAACATCATTCCCACTGCCTCTCCATTTGTATGAAAATGCTAATTTGATTTATTTGGCTTATCTTTAGGAGGCATCACACCTCCCACCTCATGAACAAATATCCTACTGTACTATCCCTTAAATGTTGTGCATTTTTCTTATTAATCTATTTGTATTCTTAACTGAAGAAGGAGCCCCTGTGTTCTGAAAGTTTGCAAACATTATTTTCAGGTTAGCCAATAAAGGTATCACTCAGAGAATACTTTTGTCATCATTTGGCAGAAAAGTTTTTACATAGATTTTTCAGGCTAACACAGCACCACAATATAATTTGTTATTGTACATCATCATAATAAGCTGAGAAACCTAAAGGGGTTGACTTCCTTGTTTCTACTGACCATGCTCCTCTAGTCAACACTAAATGCATCCACCCATGCACAAGAATGGTGATTTTCCTGTATAAAAACAGACCATTTTCTTAATCCTAGACACTGCTTTTGCTATGTTTACACGCATAAACATACACTCTTAAAAGTCTTACATAGGGACACAGCACTCTTGAAGTTGATAAGATATTGGGGCGTGATCACAGAACCATCAGAAGTTTTATTGAAAATAGTCAACAGTGTAACAATAAATTTGATGAGAAAGAAAAGTAAAAAAGCTGCATAGTAACAAAGATCTGAAAAGTGAAGCAACCAGGAACCCATTATCCTCCAGTGCTCTCAAATCCAGAACTGCAACCTCCCTGTAGTGTCCAGAGGTATAATGTGTTCAGTGCTCAGAGACAGAGCCAAAGTAAGGAAGGTTCAGACTCAACCACTACTAAGCAAGACAAGTTGTAATGTCAAGACTGGGTTAAGAAATATCTGAAGATAAGTGTCTTGGACTATTGAGATGAGAGTGACTTTTGATGGACCAGATAGATAGCACATAGCTGAATCTTCCACTTCAACTTAAATGCCAGCAAGGTGCGTTTGGGCACCGCTGTTGCCTAAGTGGTTCAAGAAGTGGTAGAGGAAAATGTCTGCATCTTTTTATAAAACCATTATTTTTACACAGGACAATGTTCCGTTACATGCATTGAAGTACTACACTGCTTGGCTACCCAGTAACCTTATTGAGAACTTGTTGACCCTTTTTGAAAGAAAGATTTACGGTAAAGTTGTGCTCAGAAATTTACATACTCTGGCAGAATATGAATGATAACACCAAAACGTTTTTCTCCACTCATGGTAATTGGTTGGGTGAAGCCATTTCTTGACAAACTACTGTTTTGTCTTTTTAAATCATAATGACAACCCAAAACATCCAAATGACCCTGATCAAAAGTTCACATACCCCAATTATTAATACCGTGTATTGTCCCATCTAACATCAATGACAGCTTGAAATCTTTTGTGGTAGTTGTGGAGAATCTTATTTCTCATAGTCTGGGAATCCTTTATGTGTTTTTATAGCAAACTCTATGCTGGCTTTCATATGTCTGGCACTGAGGAGTGGCTTCCGTCGGGCCACTCTGCCATAAAGTTAATTTCTCACATTCCAACATATTTAGAAGTACAAAATACATCCTTCTACTCGGAAATATAATCCCATAACATGGAAAAGGACAACTCCAATTATATATGAATCCTAAAGAGAGAAACAGAGTATGACGTCCAAAATGACCACAGAAATGCGCTATTAATAATGAAAAAACTAGTTATCTTTAATGATTAAAAGTATATATTGAAACAAAGTGTATAGCAAAAAGTATATATACAGATGATCGGTACACAGTGATGACAAGATGGACAATGGTAACAGTCTCATGCACTAATTCTTATCAGCAAAAAAGGTCCTATGTCCATCAAGAACAGAGAGAGAAAACACTCTGAGGTAGTATCTACAACTAGAATAGCAATAATGCTTATATATCCACTGGATCTAGTGACAGCTCGAGAGAATCACTCACATTATGTAAAGTGCTAAGTGCAGGAGGGAAAGTGCAATAGTGCTAATGCTTACCCATGTGAGAAATGAGTGTGCTGCGACCAGGTCCAAAACCCCAATGCACGTTTTGCACTGGGCTTCGTCGGGGGGCTTGTGTGGATTACTGCATACTATGGGGCTATAAAGGACACAAGTCCTTCATGTGTTTTTTAGCAAACTCTATGCAGGCTTTCATATGTCTTGTACTGAGGAGAGGCTTCCGTCGGGCCACTCTGCCATAAAGGCATGACTGATGGAGAGCTGCAGTGATAGTTGACTTTGTGGAACTTTCTCCCATCTCCCTACTGCATTTGTGGTGCTCAGCCACAGTGATCTTGGGGTTCTTCTTTACCTCTCTCACCAAGGCTCTTCTATCATGATTGATCAGTTTGGCTGGACGGTAGTGATGAGTTAACGTGCTCGGTAATGCTCTTTACTCGCCCGAACATGGATGTACTCGTGGTACTCAGCGAACATCAAGCATTTCTGGGATTGCTCGGCATGAGTTCTGATGCACGTCCTGCATTTTTGGCACTCTTTAGAGCACCAATCAACATGCAGGGATTGCCTTCCAAGCACTCTAATGCCACAGCCATATTTGTTGTGGCATTACAGTGATTGGCAGGTCGCACAGCACCATCAGGTGTATAAGAGACCTGGCGCCATCATGTTCATCACAGTCTGCTCCAGAATTAGTGAGTGTAGGGAGAGATGCTGCCGAGATAGGGTTAGATTTGGGGATTTATAAGCTAGTGAGGGTATACCATCAAAGAATACACAAATCCAGATAAATCAACAGTCCTTCTAAGGACTAATTACAGGGTATATAGATTGCACTGCTAGGTAGGCAGGGAGTGTATGTGCATATACACATATGAGTGCAAGGCTTGCATGCATGCATGCACATACAGTGCATGCAAGGCTTGCATGCACTGTATGTGGGTATATAGATTTCAGTGGCAGACAGGCATTGTATGTGGCATACTTCATTGCATACATCAAGAGGGTCTATTCCATTACTGTCTGCTGCTCCTGCTTATAAGATATATTGACTGTATCTACACAGCCAAAGGTCTCAGTGGGCAGCAAATTTTTTTTCGCATCTTAATCCTGATTATTATTTTCCAAAGCAATCCAGAACCTCATTTTTTCTCCATTTGCTTGTTGACACTGCAGACTACAGCCAGATCCATTTCAAAGTACAGCGGTGAAAATCCAGCAATTTTAAAAGGGTTTGCCCATCCTAGGCATCACATCTGAGTGCTCAGAAAAATCTGCCATTTTTTTGTGGTACTGTAGAAATTTTTTGGAGTGTCCTATACAGTTTTTTGACACCATTTTGCTGCCAAAAAATATTTAGCTACAGGTCACATATTTTACACTAGGTTTTGTCCGCCACACAGATTGCATATCATTGCACTCAAAATTTTGCCATTTCAGTCCTCCATAGAATTATTTTTGTTGTGTCATAGCCCACTTATTGACACAGTTTTTCTGGCAAAAAAAAAATACATGACAGATATTTGAAAGTAGGCTATCTCAGTCAGATGCGTAATCTATCTGTGGGCTACAAATTGTGGCATTTCAGGCCTATATTCACCATTTTTTTGCTGAGTCTTACGTTATTACTATAGACTATTTTGGTGCAAAAAATAAAAAAATCCAGGCCACATATTGAACAGTGTGGTATCTGCGGGCTACAAATTGTTGCATTTCAATCCTACATTCACCTTTTTTTGCTGAGCATTACACTAGTTCTATAGACTATTTTGGGGTAAAAAAAAAAAAAATCCAGACCGTGTATTGAACAGTTTGGAATCTCCATCAGATGTCTGATCTATCTGCGGGCTACAAATTGTGGCATTTCAGGCATACATTCACCTTTTTATGCTGAGTTTTACACTAGTTCTATAGACTATTTAAAGGTAAAAAATTAAAAAATACAGGCCACATATTGAACAGTGTGGCGCCATCCACAGTGACATAGATCGCAGTCTCCAACAGTGCTGGCATTCCACAGGTTCCACCCTCGGCTCCACATGGACATCCAGGCCACCCAGCTCCTTGTTTAAGCTCCACTTGATGACTAAACAAATACTCTGTACTATACAAATCATACTACTACATCAGTCCTGCTGAAAGTCCAATTTTGGACTGAAAATGTTTGACAACGGATATTTTTTTCTGGATGCACAAATAAATGGAACATTACTTTTCAAACCTTATCTCTTCTGTGAGCACCAAGTTTCTTCAACTTTAATGTGGTATCTCCGTCAGATGCCTGATCTATCTGCGGGCTACAAATTGTTGCATTTCAGACTTACATTCCACTGAATTTGCTGTCTGTTACCCTACTTCCATACACTATTTTAGGGTAAAAAAAAAAAATACAGGCCACGTATTTAACAGTGTGGAATCTCCGTCAGATGCCTGATCTATCTGCGGGCTACAAATTGTTGCATTTCAGTCCTCCATTCCACTGTATTTCTGTCTGCTCCCCTACTTCTATACACTATTTTGGGGTAAAAAATAAAAAATGCAGGCCATGTATTGAATAGTGTGGTATCTCCGTCAGACGCCTGATCTTTCTGCGGGCTACAAATTGATGCATTTCAGGCCTCCATTTTACTGTATTTGCTGTCTGTTACCCTACTTCTATACACTATTTTAGGGTAAAAAATAAAAAAATCCAGGCCACATATTGAACAGTGTGGTATCTCCATCAGACGCCTGATCTATCTGTGGGCTATAAATTGTGGCATTTCAGGCTTACATTCACCTTCTTTTCTGAGTCTTACACTAATTCTATAGACTATTTTTGGGTAAAATTTAAACAATCCAGGTCATATATTGAACAGTGTGTTATTTCCGTCAGGTGCCTGATCTATCTGCGGGTTACAAATTGTGGCATTTCAGGCTTACATTCACCTTCTTTTCTGAGTCTTACACTTGTTCTAAAGACTATTTTCAGGTAAAAAATAAAAAAATCCAGGCCACATATTGAACAGTGTGGCGCCATCCCCAGTGACATAGATCGCAGTCTCCTACAGCGCCGCCATTCCACAGGTTCCACCCTCGGCTCCACATAGACATCCAGGCCACCCGAGTCCTTGTTTATGCTCCACTAGATGACAAGACAAGTATTCTGGAGTATACAGATCATACTACTATACCAGTCATGATGAAATTCCAATTGAGGACCGAAAACATTTGACAACGGTTATTTTTATCTGGATGCACAAATAAATGGAACCTTACTTTTCAAATCTTATCTCTTCTGTGAGCACCAAGTTTCTTCAACCTTAATGTGGTATCTCCATCAGACGCTTGATCTATCTGCTGGCTACAAATTTTTGCATTTCAGGCCAACATTCACCTTTTTTTTGCTGAGTTTTACACTAGTTCTATAGACTATTTTGAGGTAAAAAATTAAAAAATGCAGGCCACATATTGAATAGTGTAGTACTTCCGTCAGACGCCTGATCTATCTGTGAGCTACAAATTGTTGCATTTCAGGCCTCCTTTCCACAAGTTTTTGCTGTGTCTTACCCTAATCATTGACACCAGTTTGCTAAAAAAAGTACAGTCCAGATTTTTTAAAGTACGTTTTTTCCGCACACGGATCACATCTAAGTTTGCTCCCAATTCAGCCTTTGGTAGTGAACGTGGAAAATATTGTATTGCATTTAAAATGGGCAAGGCGCATGGCAAGGGAGGGGGAAGTGAACGTGATGGTGATGGTGCATGCAGAGGCCAAAGCCGTGGGCAAGCTGAAATTGTGCTATAACAAACACCCACATCTTCTCGCATGAGCTTCCTGTCCGAATTCATAGGGGACAGCAGAACAGCACTCTTGAAACCAGAGTAGTATCAAAAGGTAGTTGGTTGGATAACATATAATGATTCTATTCACTTAGTTACCACCACCAGCACCCTGTCTTCTACACTGTCATGTCAGAGTAGCCGTGATTCTGGACCGCATATTCCTAATCCTCCTTCCTCCTGCTACGCCAAGTGCCCGGAGACAACTGATCCTACACTTAAATACTCCTAAGCGCTGTTCACTTTTCCATTTATAGATTCGGGCCCCTCGCCAAGTCCACTTGAAACTATGCAAAATGAGATTACATGTAACTATGCCAAAATATATTAGCAGCCACGTTTACAAGGCAACTTTGGGAACGTGTCACAACAGGTGGACGATGATGAAACACAATTCACAGATAGTCAGGAGGAGGACCAGGGTGTAGAAGTGGTAGAAAAGGTGGTGGATGATATAGTAACTGACCCAACCTGGCAGGAGGACATGCAGAGCAAGGATAACAGCACACAGGGGGAAGAAGGCTTAGCACCACAACAGGCAGGAAGAAGCACTGTGGTGGCCGCAGACAGAAGGCTGGCAACCGTTCCTCGCAACACCAACATGACGGAAGATGGCAATACACCTGTTAGGTCTTCCCGAGTCTGGTTGTTTTTTATAGACTCTGTCGATAACCCCAAACAGGCCTTTTGCGCGACTTGCCATGCCTACATCGGCAGGGGTAGCAAAACCACCAGCCTAACCACCACAAGCATGATCAGGCACATGGTAGCAAAGCACTCGACTTTGTGGGCCGAATCCCAGGGTCCAGGAACACTGTCTGCGAGTGACACCACTGCTATTTCCGCTGTTGTGCGTGGAAGCCAATCCCCTGTCCATGGTGCCTGTAAAGAAGCATTCTGCCCAGCACCTGTCATTGCACAGACTCAACTACATTTCTTGTCTGCTTGCACTACAAATGTTGCCTTTTAGGCTCGTGGCGATGGAAGCTTTCCGCAACCTGATGGCGGTGGTCATTCCAAGATACTCTGTCCCCAGCCACCACTATTTCTCCCAGTGTGCCATCCTGGCATTACACAAGCATGTGTCCCACAACACCTGTAGACTGTGAGCCTTCACGGGCAATGTCCTCTCTCCTTCTGTACTTATGTGCATCCTGTATTGCTTATATTTATTGTACTTGCCTATATTTGCCCCCTCTCACATGAAAAGCGCCATGGAATAAATGGCGCTATAAAAATGAATAATAATAATAATAATTACCCATGCCGTCAACAATGCAGTTACTGGGAAAATATACCAAAAAACAGACAAGTCCTTTTGGGCAGAGACGGTACATCTTGCTGATGGCACACTGGGTTAACATAGTGGAAGCCGAGACCCAGTCAGACCTTGGGATACAACAAGTCCTCCCGACACTGAGAATTCAGGGCCCTAGTTCAAAAAGGGTTGCCCCCACAGTCTACAGCTTATGCAAGTCGTCCTCCTCCTCCTCTTTAGACTGCATCTCTGAAATGACCACATCAGTCATAGGCTGGAAGCACTGCAGCACTGCCCCTGCCAAGCGGCAACAGGCTGTGCTGAAGCAAATATGCTTAGGAGACAAACCGCACAATGCTGAAGAGTTGTGGACAGCTCTGAAAGAGAAGGCAGATTTGTGGCTGACACAGCTGAACCTACAGCTAGGCATGGCCGTGTGTGACAATGGCCGGAACCTGGTGTCTACTTGGAGGTGAGGCGAGCTCAAACACAAACCATATCAGGCCCATGTGCTTAACCTCGTTCAACGGTTACTCAAAAGCTACCCAGAGCTGCCGGATCTTCTTGAGAAAGTATGTCGCCTGTGTGCCCATTATAGAAAGTCAGCTACAGCATCAGCCGCACTTGCCGTGCTTCAGCAGCGTTTGCAGCTTCTGGCTCACTTACTGGTGTGCGATGTTCCCACTCTACACTGCATATGTTGGAAAGGACTTGTGAGCAGAATAGGGCAGTTGTTGACTACCAGCATCAACAAGGCCGTCGGTATTCAGTTCAGACCCTACACATGAGACCACAGGAGTGGACATGGATGTCATATATATGTACCATCCTACAAAACTTTGAGGAGTACACCAAGATGGTGAGCAGCGATGATGCCATAATTAGTGTCACTATCCCGCTTCTCTGTATTCTGAAAAGCTCTCTGCTCACAATGAAACAGGATGCTTTGCAGGCATAGCATGATGAGATGGAGCAAGGAACCATACAGGGTGATTACACACAGTCCAGCCTCATGTCATCCCAACATGGATTGGTTGATAATGAGGAAGAGGAGAACAGGAGCTATTTTATGCGCTATAGACAGTACTACAAGCACAACTGTCATACCGTCTGTTCAGCGTGGATGGCTTGAGGACAGGGAGGAGGAGGACAGCATGATCAGTCATCCTATTGGTGAGGACACGGACGTCTTGCCAGTTATCATTCAGCCACTATATTGTTTTGCAAGGGTGTTTATGATGTCGTAACAAAAAATATTTACACAGTAGGTTGATGTGTACCCCCCAGGGTGAAATGTTTTTCAGCCCATACACCTAGTGTATGGGGATTACAAATATAGGAGACCCGCTCCTTTAAACTGGAAAGACCTTTTTCGGATGCCATCCTCCACATCTCTTCAGACACCACCACTAGATCACCAGGGTGAACGTGTTCCGTGATGCAACAGCCACTATATTGTTTTGCAAGGGTGTTATATATGTCCATAACAAAAATATTTGCACAGCAGATTGAAGTGTACCCCCCAGGGTGAAATGTTTTCAGCCCATACACCTAGTGTATGGGGATTACAAGTATAGGAGACCTGCTCCTTTAAACTGGGAATAACTTTTTCGGAGGCCATACTCCACGTCTCTTCAGTCACACCACCACTAGATCACCAGGGTGAGTGTGTTCCATGATGCAACAGCCTCGTAATTTTTTTGAAGGGTGTTTATGATGCCCGTAACAAAAATGTGGATACAGTATGTTGATGTGTACCACCCAGGGGGAATTGTTTGTCAGCCCATACAATTAGTGTAAGGGCATTACAAGTATAGGAGACACGCTCCTTTGTAATGGAAATAGATTTTTAGGAGGACTTCCTCCATGTCTCTTCCAAGAGGAATTTGGGCGCATCCAAATTTGGTGCAGGCCTTGCATTCACTGCATAGGCAAACAGTATTGGAGACCCACTTTCTAATAATGTGAACTTTGTTGGTTGTTCATCTTCAAGACTGCTATGCTACAATTCTGGGTCTTCAGCCTCACCACTGCAATTCACCAATGCAGGTTCTTCAGCCTCAACATTGCAATTCTCTACTCCTGGTTCTTCAGGCTCAACATTGAAATGCTCCACTGCTGTGTGTTCATCCTCAACACTGCAATTCTCCACTGCTGGGTCTTCAGCCTCAACACTGCAATGCTCCACTGCTGGGTCTTTAACCTCAACACTGCAACTGTCCACTGCAGAGTCTTTAGCCTCAACACTGCAATTGTCCACTGCAGGGTCTTTAGCATCAACACTGTAATTGTCCACTGCAGGTTCTTCAGCCTCAACACTGCAATTTTTCACTGCAGGGTCTTCAGCCTCAACACTGATATTCAACAATGCAGGTTCTTCAGCCTAAACAATGAAATGCTCCAATGCCAGGTGTTCTTTAGCCTCAACACTACAATTCTCCACTGCAGTTTCTTCAGCCTCAATACTGAAATTCTCCACTGCAGGTTTTCCAGACTCGAGACTGACATTCTCCACTGCCAGGTCTTCATCCTCAACACTGACATTCTCCAATGCAGATTCTTCTGGCTCAACAATTCAGTGCGCAGCCAAACAATATGGGAGTGCCAAATTAGTAGGAACAATGCTTTCAGGTGGCCATCCAGTACGTTGGTTCAAATGGTTATTGGTGTGCGTGTAATGTTGTGGCAGTGCAGGCCTTCCATTCAATGCCTATGCAAACAGTATGGCAGTACCAAATGAAAAAAATGGGAACATTGGTTTTCATGTGGCCATCCCGGACGTCTGTTACAAGTGTTATTTGGGTGCGTGTTACTTTCGTGCAGGGCAGGCCTTGCATTCAATGCATAGGCAAACAGTATGGGAGTACCAAATGAATACTGTGAACTTGGTTTTCATATGGCCATCTAGTAGATGGGTTCAAAGGCTTATTGGGTTGCGTGTTACCTTGGTGCAGGGCAGGTCTTGCATTCAATGTATAGGCTAACACTATGGGAGACCCATTTTCTTATAATTGGAACAATTTTTCATGATGACCTCCTATACGTCTCATCAAAGGGGTATTGGAGTGCGTCCTAATTTTTGGCAGCCAAGCCATTCACTGCATAGGCAATAAGAGTATAGATAAAGTGCAGAGTATAGATAAGTACAGATAAAATCCTCAGTGACAACCTCTTTCCCTCTGCCAGGACATTAAAAATGGTTCGTGGCTAGGTCTTCCAGCAAGACAATGACCCAAAACATACAGCCAAAGGAACAAAGGAGTGGCTCAAAAAGAAGCACATTAACCCCTTCACCC
>VIAB01034417.1:3555-21320 GCA_009801035.1 Oophaga pumilio
ACTGACCGATTTTTTTTCCAGCAAGTGAGTATGAGCCCTAAGGCTTATTTTAAATGAAAGAAGACATTACCGCTGTGAGACAAGTAACTAACACAGAACTGGAGAATGAACTTTGTCTCATATTAATCACGTTAGCAGCTGCAACTTTCACAGCTCTGCTGTATTGTAACCTATTAAAACCCTGTCTGCCTGTGAGATGGAAGCTGAAGAACTGAGAAGACACCTGCAGAAGTGTCAGTTATAATCACACACAGCTCTGAAGTAAGATCAGGAGAGCAGAGAGCGGCCATCAGACATCAAATTGGTAACTCCCCCTACTACTTAAAACAAGCTCTGGAGGCAGATTCTCCTTTACATTAAAAAAAAATGTTGATCTATCTGGAATAAGACATCAGATCACACATGTTTCCTTTTATTCAGCTTCCTATGACCCATATAAAAGGCTTAGGAGGATTGATCATACTGACAGATTCACTTTATTGAAGATGTCCGGGCAAAATGAAAAGTTAATTATTGACTTGGAGCTTTAAAAAATAGCAAACTAAGTGATACTCACCTACTGGCACAAAAAAACAACAAAAAAAAACAACAAACTGCTGCAGGGTCTGCGCTTACAGAGGAAGAATAGCAGTCATCATTCTACATGTAGGAGGGCTGATGCTGCCTGTAATTGGGTGCAATGCTCAGTTGGCTAGTGCGCCGTATCATTGGATGATTTTCTAATGACATGCTGCTCAAGTCACCTGATTGCTGCAGCTAATCACAGGCTGCAGTGGGTCTGCTACTGGTAGAACGGTGATGCTTCCTCTTGCTGTGTAAGTAAAGACTATATAGTGGCCTACTCTGGATACAGAAGAGTGCCGGTAGGTAAGTATAACTTAATTAAATATAGTGGCCTGCTCTGGATACAGATGGGTGCCGGTAGGTAAGTATAACTCAATTAAACTGTTCATTTTGCCCGAACAACCCCTTTAGATCATTTTTGTATGTTAATGACTCTGCACCTTACCCAATATAATACACAATCATTCCTTTGACAAATGCCATTCTATTTGTGTAGAATAGACTGAAAGAGTTCAAAGGTGATTTTAATTTAGGAAAATAGCTTACAGTCAACTATGGAATTGAAATTATATTTTCCCATGTTTTTCTTCCAAGTCAAGCCAAGCCACCTTGTTTTTTTTTTTATAAATCGAAAAAATACTGGGATAAAATTGGTACAATGTACATTGTAAACTGATAAATGAAAAATATCTATTATCAAAAATATGGTCCTACAAAGAAATGAAAATATGCTATTAATGATCAGGCAATTAAAATGTACCTGTGAACATGGCATGCATGCAGGTATGAGTGACTGGCCCATTAATATCATATTATATGATTCCGTTATGCAATATTTTCTTAATACGTAACTATACTTTTACGTTTTTTTTTACATTTTTTAGGTACTTTATTTGCCTGCAAAATAAGAGGGTGCAGGAAGATTGTTGAAAAGCACAACGCTGAGTAGGCAGGAGCACACACTCCAGCCTGATCAAGTGCAGATAGACGATTACAGATTCAATAGAAAGCCTATGATTTTCCATTGCCTATGTCTTTCTGTTGAATCCTTACTTCATTCTATGGCAGAAGCTATGATCCCACCTCCGGAGACGCGCTGATAGCATTATTTTAAGTGATCGGTGGGCGTCTCAGGATCCAGATCGGCACAAAATTGTTAAAAAAAATTGTTAAAAGTTTAGTTACTCATTAAGACTGATCTTTCCCCTTTGTTCCCCATTTTCTTTACACCCAGTCATTAATTGCACAAAGGGTGGAAATAGCAAAGTGCAAGAAAGAAACCCCCAAAAATAATGCTTTTTATCTGAATTAGATTTAAAATGATAAATATTTTATGTATATATTTTTATTTTTTGTTAGAAGGATTTTTTTCTTTTCAAAAATAAGCAAAAACACAAGGTTTCTACAGGTAAGACACAAGGAACGAGAAGAATTTTGTAGAAAACCTGCAATGATTTTCATCCTAGGAACCATCACTACATGAGAAAGCATTATTAATTCAATTAACAGGTTTCGTAATGTTCAGACCTATCGAACAACATACGCTCTTGTAGCTGGAGTGGCTAATAGTGGAGGGGGTCCTCAATTTAAAGACTCCCTCTCCTCCTATTATTTTAAAACTTCCTCATAGTTTTTTTTTTTTTTACAAACAGACAACCACTTTAACAAATATTCTAATTCTTCTTTGCTCATTGTTTCTGCCACGTATGGTTGTTTTATCAATTAGTATTTTTGGCATACAGTTGATAAGCAGGATTTAGAGATGATATTTCAAACCTTGTATAAAACATTCATGAAACTTTGCAGTAAAATCACTATAGCATTTCACCAAAATTTTTTACAGTGCCATGTACTGTATAATAGCAATATAAGTTCAAATTTTCTATTATAGCTGCAATATTGTCTGGAACCAGCATTCCTTAAACCATCAAGGCCCATTTTAGGAAACCTGTCCCCACACCCAGACTGGCAGATCAACACATTTACACTCACATTCCTAATTACATCCCACTGCTGTTCTATCATGAGAACAAAACATCCCAGGTATTATTATATAGGAAATAGTCTGATTTCTGCAGACTCCCTGACATGGCATATCATCAATGCTCAGAATGACTCCTCTTTATACACAGTAATTAAATTGTGGCCTAAGTGTATACAAAAGCAAAAGTTTGGTAATTTTTCTCATTTTTCATTATTGTTTTACATATGTCTAATTGGGTAATGTGCAGCTTTTGGTATCTGGCCACGTTTACATTGTCAAAGTATTAATAAAAAGCACCATATTTCTTCTATCCAGATATTATTAATGATAATAATCATATTAATACAGTAAAGATGTATATCTTTGTACCGTGTTAGCCAGTAGATAGAAAAATATTTAGAGTTGAGGACTCTCAACTCTAAATATTTTAATAATCATATTATTCATTTTAATCATTTTTAAAGTGAATAAATCATACAATATCATAGTATTTTATTGATTGTTGGTTCATCTTTGATTGTTGGTTTGCTTGTATTCTTTCAGAACTACATTGGAATTAAAAAATTAAGACGTGAGCAGATGTGCTCCACATAAAGATGTGGAGAAAACCTATAAAAACAGATCCTGTAAATACGTATTGGGAAGCTGTTCACAGACAAATATTAATACCATGTTTGACTACTGTACGTGGAGATTGCATGTACAGTATAGACATATTGTGCAAGTTCACATATACATACTGATATGTTAAAAAGTCAGCTTTTGATGCTTTTTTAATACATGTATGTCCTTTTAATTACAAGCAAATCAGCATGGGTCTAGGTCCTGAGACCCCCACCGATAGCTCAACCCCCCCTGAGATTTGCTCAGCTTAGGATGCTTCTTGCCTGAGTGCACACAGTATATGCTTTGTATTATACCCATAGGTCACCCTGTGTGTGCGTTCAGGCAAAAGGTATGCACTTCTGTCTCCTGAGCTGAGCACATCTTGAAGATTTTTAATCGATCACTGGGGATCTTAGGACTCGGATCCCACTGATCTGCTTGAAATGAAAAGGGCACAAATAGATATGTAATGTGCATAAAATGTATGAATGGATTCAATACTCTTTAAAAAGAGCATCAGTTGAGTCTGGGGGATAGGATTATGCAATATTTCCATCCTAAAAGATAAAATATCTCAAATTTTAGAAGAGCTTTGTGGGTTCTTTATTCTAGAAATTGTTAGAGGTCCCACCTAGTGTGTAATTCTGAACTTGTGCTTGAGGTGTCTGGAATATATTGGCCATAATGACAATGAATTAGAAAGTCTTTCCACCCTGTAAAAGTGGTGGAATGTTTATGGAAACCATTACCAAGGGAGGTGGTGGCATTCATTAATCATCAAATAAAGATAATGAGAGAAATCAGGAAGCCTTTTGTCTTCCCCAGTAGCGCTAACTCAGATGCACCTCAATTATAACTAGATGTCCTTTCGACCCTAGAAACAAACTATGAAAAAAACAGAACAGGAATGTTTAAAATTTACAACTGAGCATTAGTTAGCCATGTAAAAAGTTTTTCGTAATGTCTCACAGTAGTCTGGGTTCTCCTATGTATTGTCCTTACATATCAAGCAGGTCATCACCACTTTCATCGCTCTCCACAGTAAGTTGCCTTGTCCACCATTTCTTGACTTCTGAGCCACAAGAGATAGCATCAGACATGGCATTTATCTTGCCCATTGCAGATATCATGTTGGAACGACCTCCGATGCGCAGGTTGACAGAAGATACAGAGTGACTTATAGGTTTGGGTGCTGTGGAACACACAAGATGAAGTGATTTATGAACTATAAAGCAGGGGTCAAGTACCGTATTTTCCGGCGTATAAGACGACTGGGAGTATAAGACGACCCCCCAACTTTTCGAGTCAAAATATAAAATCTTCTTAAAAGTGGGGGGGTCATCTTATACGCCTAGTGTCGTCTTATAGGGCGTTGTGGAGGAGTGGTCCCAATGGCAAGGTGAGGGGGGCGTCCCACAGGGAAGGTGTATATCAAGTACCATTACCTCCTTGCAGTGTTCTGTGCAGCTGTCTGTGCTTGGAGGGGCGGCGGCGGCTCTTGATGAGCATTGGTGGCTCAGCCAGCGGCTCCTTATGCATCGTGGGGGCTCGGCCGGCGGCTCTTTATGCAGCGTTGGGGGTCTCCGCCGGCATTTCCTCAGAGCCCGGAGGCCACCGCAGCTCCATTGCTACGATGCGGTGGCCTCCGGCAAAATGGCCGCTGGTGGGCGGCGCATGCTCAGATACAGATCTCGGCAACGAGATCTCGTCTCGAGATCTCGTCTCCCGAGATCTCGGAACGAGATCTGAATCTGAGCACCAGCGGCCATTTTACTGGAGGCCACCGCATCGTAGCAATGGAGCTGCGGTGGCCTCCGGGCTCTGAGGAAATGCCGGCGGAGACCCCCAACGCTGCATAAGGAGCCGCCGGCTGAGCCACCAATGCTCATCAAGAGCCGCCGCCCCTCCAAGCACAGACAGCCGCACAGAACACTGCAAGGAGGTAATGGTACTTCATATACACCTTCCCTGTGGGACGCCCCCTCACCTCGTCATTGAGACCACTCCTCCGTACCGCCCTATAAGACAATACCCGGCGTATAAGATGACCCTCGACTTTCCAGAGGATTTTCTGGGGTTAAAAAGTCGTCTTATACGCCGGAAAATACGGTAGTTGTAAAATGGTTATATATGGAAAGATCAATTTGAGGACATCTCATGGGGGAAATCAAGTTATTGGATAAATGTTTAAAAAATCTGTAAAATGATAGTTCAGATTGTTTATTATAAAAAAATATTTATTAATTGTAAGCAAAATTTATATTACTATATAATATGTTTCTACATACCTGCTGGTAGATGCCATTGTCCAACTCTTCTGGAGCGCATTACGCCTTCAATAGAATCTTGATGATCTCTCATGAGATCAGAAAAGGTGGGGCTGAGAAGTTTGGGTTGACTGCTTGTCTATAAAAAAATATATATGAAATATAAAACTATTGCGATTTGCTAATTAAATTCATTTAGGAATGTATTTATAATGACATTTCCTTCAGTTATTTATTTTTTTCTATTCCCAGAAAACCACTTGGAAGAGAATTGACACATTACTAAAGACATTGCCGTACATCGTAGCTACCTATAGACAGTTTTCTTTATTTTGGATGAGAGCTAACTTGTATACTTTGTAAAATTCAGCATTGCCTGTTAGATTCCCAACATCAGTGTTATTTCCACAAGGAGGACCAGTACCTTCCAATACTCTAAGTACAAGAAATAAGCATATTTCAGATTTTTGTGAACTTTGTTTGAAATAATTTTAAAACATACATATAATTAAAAATAAAGTTACAGTCACAACCAAGGCAACTGTTAATGTGTATTAAATATAGTGTAGCCACACATACACTTACTGTAGGTCCAGAAATATTTGAATGTCAGAACAAGCACCAACAGACTGTTAATTGGTCACGGTAGGAGGACTAAGCTTAGCAGAAGGATGAAGCTACAATATCAGAACTGTCAATCAAGGGGAAGTGCCCACCCCATCAGCAAGGAAGTGAAAGAGGCTGTGGAGCAATGTACTGCTGAAGATAGTTGAGAACAACCCTTTGGGTGGGGTCATATTTGAGATAAACTCACACGAGTCTCGCACCTCAATACGCGGCTCTGCCGCCGGCACTTGGGACCGGAGTGTGCGGCTGCATGTATTTCTATCGGGTTTTGAGGTGCGAGACTCGTGCGAGTTTCTCGCAAGTGTGATCCCGGCCTTTTAATAAGACTCTTTATTAAGATTCACACATTAACATGTCCTACTAATTTACACTAAATTGTAACAATGAGTCAATCTTAGGGCACTCACATACATTACATGAGCATCTAGTCCTGCTGAAAAAGGCAGCTTCGACAAACATTAGAGGGAGAGTTGTCAGTAAAACTGCCCTCGTCCAACCATAGATAGTGCGGTACGATGCAGTATAAAACATTCTAAAAGACTACACTGCCACCTTTCTCAGCTTTTATTGATTGCAAATTAGGCTCAAAAATGCACTGGTTGGCTTATAAGTGCATGTGCAGCCTATGGCTCCTCTTCACTTCTAGCTACCGATGCTGCCCTTGCTTCTTGATTGACAGTGACGATAAAAGCTCTGCCCTGTCAGACAAGAAGTGGTCGGCAACACTGTTGAGATGAAGCGAAGGGAAGTCATAGACTACAAGTGCACTGATACACCCACTAGTGCACTAGCGATCATAATTTTCATACCAATAAAAGACGTATTTCGGCGCAACAGCGCAGCGGTTGGCACTGTAATTGACCCCGGTCTATCTCTGCCTGGGAAGTAGACTAGCTACCTTCTACTTTATTCTCATTTATTTCTAAGGTGATATTTCTACAATTCCTTAATATAACTTTTCAAATGTCTTTTTAACGTAGTACCTCTGGCTGTGCATTATCTTGGTTATTAAGGCTCATGTCATCACTTGGCTGCGTGGTTTCAATACTAGGAGGGTTCCCAAACCGCTCCCGTTCTTGCTGCTGGCTCTCTCGTAGACTGTGGATAATGCTACAGGACTGCTGTTGTTTCTAAAAGAAAAGTGAGAACAATAATGCATTTGTTAGCTATAAATATCCAAATTACTCTCGACCTACATTAAACTCACGTAGTTCGCAATATTAACACAATGCATCTGGCAATGTTGTGGGGCACAATATACTTTTTGGGTCAACAAATAATATAGAATAGAGTGGCCATCTACTGTTATGAGGGAATTGTGACCGCTTACTTTAGTCTTATGCAGCTAGTATGATCCTTTGGAACATTATGGACAATTTTATGTGGGCACAGGTGCCCTCCACTTTTATGGGGGCATTGTGGATAGCAGTTTTATGAGTATGGCAATGTTATGGGGTAATAAAGTTGGTAATATTATAGTGGCACTATAACCAGGTCTGATATAGAAGTACTAGGGCTGACACTTATGGAGACTCCCCAATATGGTGACTTCCAAGCAAAAGCAAAATGAAAACAACATTAGTGATGAGCGAACGTGCTGAGATAAGGTGCTATCTGAGCATGGTCGGGTGCTAACTGAGTGTCATCGGCGTGCTAGAAAAATATGTATGAGTCCCCACAGCTGCATGTCTCGCCGCTGTTTGACACCGGAACACATGCAGGGATTGCCTGTTTGTTAGGCAATACCTCCATATGTTGCAGCTGTCGAAGAGCCATGAGACAGGCAGGCGATGGAAGGAACTCAAACATATTATTCGGGCACGCCAAAGAAACTCCGTTAGCACCCGAGCATGCTCAGATAGCACCTTATCTCAGCACGTTCGCTCAACACTAAACAACATAAACAATGTAAGGATTTTGTTTCACTCACTGCCCGGATACGTTTGAGACACTTCTTCAGCCACATGCGTATAGTTTGTTTAGCCACTTCTTCTTCTATTGTGTACTCTAGCTGTTCTCGGGCTAGTAGTTCTTCCAGCTGTAGGCTCTTCCTGATGTCCACAGATCTATATGACAGCATGCTGTAGGAAAATGCCAGGTGATAACTTATCGGTTTGGAGCATTTTTGTGTGATATTCTATGTATTGTTTTAACACACACAAACACATGCGCACACACACATACACACATGAAAGCGCACACACACGCAAGCACACATATACACAGTCCAGTAAATGAAAATTAACACTGGAAATAGGTAAAGATAAGTCGAACAGGTTAACATGACTCATAAAGGGAAAATCTTGGCTCTCATTACATACTGTAAAAAGGAAAGTTACATTTGTGGGACGCTGTCTTTCCTGAAAGCACTTCCATTGTCTGTAAGCTTCCCGGTGTTTATTTATTAATTATGCACATGTAGAATCCTAATTAGTTTGTTATATTGTGTAACCTTGGCACACAGAATATTCAAATATCAGAAAATAACTCTCTAAAACCAGTTAAGGTATGTTTTCATGATAATAAATATTTATGTTCAAAACCATATTTGCATTATTATGATTAATTCTAGTGGAGTGTCTATAAGATCTTGTGATTGTTTTCCTGCCTTATTTGGCACATGTGTTCACATACTGGATTCTCTATTTTCCCTCTAATGTAATAAATTAGGTCTCTACTTAGCTGCAGTATTAACTAATTTAATTCATAATCTACAGAAAATACACTTTACATGCTTTGATAAAATTATATATGTTCCACTGAAAATGTACTGTAAAATGTATTTCATTGTTCAACAATTAAAGTGGCTTTCAGCTACACTGATATAGATGACATATCCCTAGAATAGGTCATTGATATCAGATTAGCGGGAGTCCAACACATGGAATACTCACTGATTAGCTGCTACTAGCTCCAGCAGTGGCCGGATGTAAACAGCGTACGAATGGGAACACCACTGCACCAATTTTTTGTGGCCACTTCTGGGTTCTGCAGATGAGCTCCTTTCAAATTAATAGGAACTGATTTGCATTCCTGGGAGAACCCACTAAACAGTTTGATAGAGCGATGGAGTTCCCCTCCATACACTCTGATAGCGGCTGATCGGTGATAGTGTCAAGTGTTGGACTTCCACCGATGTAAATTGGACAATTTATTCTTAAGGATAGGTCATCAGTATCAGGGTAGTGGAAAACCCCTTTACTGTCACATAATACATGCACATAAAAACACATAATAGAAGATATTGCACCTGAGGACATCATGAAAAGTGACATCACCACCACTATGCAAACGCTCCATTTCATAGCACATGTGCTTAAATAAAAGCTTGTCTTTGTCCAGGTCCACTTCTAATCGGCCACGAAGCAACCTCAGGAGGAACTTCACTCGAAATGTTGGAATAACCCCCTGGTGATAAGATACAGATCAATATCACAAGAGTTGTAACTGTTATTTCTATTTCTCACAAGTTCATACACTCGGTGACTTCTTATGTGATAAATAGTTTATATGAGTTTACAGCCTAATGTGAATTGTTCATTTTTCTTCCATAGAGCCACAAGATGCTTTTTAACTATTTAACAGTGGAAGGATAGTAGTGACCTATAGCTCTCTGATACTGATTTCTCACAGATTTCCTCTATAAATAATTTGTATCTATAGAGCATAAGAATGTTTAAATCATCTTTGGACAGTGGAATCAAAACTTGCATCATTTTACCGCTACATGATGCGGCTGTGTGATTTATTTTTTTTGTTGAATGGTTGTTACACATCCCTTAAAAGCCGGGTTTCCAAAAACTATATGAGAAAACAATGACAACTATGTAAGGTTTTATGACATTATTTTAACTCCATGGTGAAAAACATCACTGCTCCTATAATTTAGCCAAAGATGTAACTCTTCAATTCCCCTACAGACGATCTGTCTATTACCCTAAATCAGCTCAGTCACAACCCTCTCATTGGAGATAATACAGTAGTAAACTTGTCTAGAGCATTCAGGTCATTGTCCTCATAGACAGCAATGAATAATAAGTTGTTGGAAATAAGGCTAGGGCCAGGCAACAGTATATTCTCTCATCCGAGAGAATCGGGCCTCTCATGCAAATGACACTCTAATCAGACTCTGATCAGGGTGTGAGCATAGTGAGATCCGATTCTCTCGGATGAGGAGTTGGAGAAAAAAAGTCTCCAACTTCTCCATTCGGTCAATCCGTGGATGTCATCTTCTAAGTGCAGTCCGATGTTTTCCATGGAATCATTGACTTGCATACCCGAGTGCGATCTGAAAATCAGATCCAACTTGAGCATGCAGTGATTTTTCCTTTTCCGGCTCTAACCATGGAAAAATTCTGACATGTTCATGACCTCATAGAATAACATTGGTGCAGGTGCACTTAGACCAATAATATGGTCATCTGCACATGTCCTAGAAGAGAAGCTGTACAGTGTATCCATGTTATGTCATATTCATAGAAAACAGTTTAAAAAAATTACCTCTCTTTTATCATCAACCATATTCCATATAATTTGATAATGGCGAAGGTCATTAGGGCTTAGTAACTGGTCCTCTTCAGTGGAGTAGAACAGAGAAAAATTCTCTACAATTATGGCTGAAATGAGACAAAAATAAATTGGGGTATATTCAAGATTAACAATGAATGTATTGAAGCAGTAAATGGTATATCATGTAGATAACACGAAGGAGAGCTATTCCTAATCTAATTGTTATTGTCAGATCTTTTCCCTTTACAAAAACGAGTCATCTAAAATCATAGATTAAAGGGAATTCTAAAGCAATGGATGATCTGCTGAAAAATATCTGATGCAAATCTCGGGCACAGAGGAATAGAGTGCCAACTACACATCTAGTACTGTTTTCTGCTTGTTTTGATAAGTACTGCAAACTTTATTGTAATAACCAGTTTTACTTACCAACTAAAAGGTTCAGCATGATATAGGCAATGATGACATAAAATGAACAGAAGTACATGAGAGCTCCAGCATAATTCCCACAATCTGTTTCCCAGTATCTACTAATGTCAGGTGTGCAAAAAGGAGGTTGTACCTGGAATCACAAAAGCAAAGAAAAGTAATCTAAGTATGTAATGAAGGTCACAGGGACACAGCAGCTGTGCCTATGTTATTACCAGGGGGATGGTGACCAATAACCAGACTCTCGCTCTAAGCCCAGGTTCAGATGGTCGTACTACTTAAAACTTGGACCAGTCACATCAGCAAATGGCGTACAGCTCCACATCTACTTCCACAAGGCAGGCGCTTCCTATCTTTACAAATCAGAGCCAAGTAATGCATGTTGCAATTTTTTCCACGCACACTGTTGGTCAATGTGGAAAATCGGCCATGTGCACTGTAATACTGGATATAATGTGTGCATGTGCTCTCCGTGTGCAGTCTGTAGTGTAATTACTCACTCGCTTAAACAAGCCTTATTAGTCAAGATCGGGAAAAAGCAATGATTGTTGAGGAATATGTTTATTTACTACTGGAATCCTTATACCTAACAATGGAACTAAAAGAAAAATAGTAACATACAGTAATTAAAGATATTTTATTTGTTGATTTTGTTTTTTATAATCATTCTTATTAAATAAAAGTATATTACGCATAATATATACATCTTTATATTTGGTATCCCATACTTGTAATGGCCTTACAGAATAGGTCATTATGAATAATTAAAAAAAAGTATATAAAAAAATCACATACTTGTGCTTAAAATTAAATTTGCACCAAATACAAGCAAAAAAAATCTAAGTAATGTGTTCTACTTACAAAAAAACAACAGCATTAATAGTAATATAATAGTGCAAAAAAAAAAAGAAAGCATCAAATGTGAATCCATATTACTGAAGTACAACATGATCTATTTTAGTTGACTTTCGGTAAAACACCAAAAAAAATACAAACAATTTATGCTGCCCCCAAATGTATTTTCAGTTCATCATGGTCCACTCACCATACAGTCATGCATGATTTTATTCCAGTCCTCCCCAGTTACTATCCTGAAGAGGACAGTTATAGCTTTTCCTGCTGTGGAGAAGTTTGCATGTCTGGAACAGACCAAATAAATTAACACTGTATCAGTTTCACTTCCATAGAGCTCAGTTGGAGATATCACAACCATGATAGTAATCTTACTCCATAACCAATCCATGAGTTCATGTTGTGCATCACATTCATAAAATAATTTTTTTATGTTCATAATATAGAATAACGGAAGTCATAACACTGGTGTGAACCCAGCCTTACATGTCTAGATTGATTTTTCACTGTGATCCCTAACAAAGCTGACAATACCTGTTCTCAGTGTCAGGCCGGGGTCAGACTAGCGTATGACATCCGATGCGAGAGCATTGGATGTGATATGCTAATGACCCCCGGCTCCTCCTCTGCAGCGTGCGGGAGCCGAGTGTCATGCGACTGTGCTCCGAGCCTCTCGCACAGAGCAGATCGGAGCACAGCTGCGGAGGAGGCGGAGAAACTAATTTCTCTATCTCCTCCATTGCCAGCATCGGCGTATATCGCACAGCACTCGGATGATATCCGAGTGATGTGCGCTGTGTCCCTCGCACCCATAGACTTATATGGGTGCGAGTGAGCCGAGAATCGGCCGAGTGTGGGTGACAATTGCAGCATGCTGGGATTTCACTCGCACGTAGAATACGACCGAGAAAAAAAAGGCTGATGTGAGCTGCCCCATAGATGAATACTGGTCCGAGTGCTATGCAATGTTTTATCGCATAGCACTCATCCGTATTCATCGCTAGTGTGACCCCGACCTCAGAGGAAAGACAGTTGTCTGATCATGATTTGATGAGAACATTCAGCAGGATCTCCCATTCTTTGGATTAGTGGGATCCGAGCAGCCAGACCCCTATGGATCATACTTTTATGCTATTTCACAAAAAGTGTTTTGTTGAGAAATCCCTTTAAAGAAAACCTGATAAGAAATGTGCATGTAAGGTGCTCACGTCTTTTTCAGGAGGATTCCAACTGGTACTCGCCTGAAAAAACACCGCAAAATGACTTTGCCATGCACATATTTAATCTTTTGCTAACAATTTTAACTGCTCCAGGGTTCAGAAATCATGAAGTGGTTAAAAGAAGTGGCATGTTTATTCTTCAGGTGGCCAGGAAGTTACTCACTAGCTATATAGTTTAAGTCATTGAAAAAAAACACACTGGCGGAGCAGCCGCAAAAACGACGACCAAACCACCAGGGAAGCCTGACAGCTTTCCGTCATCTCTGAAAACCCCAGAAGGTGCATTGGTTTCTTAAAGACATCGTGAGCACATACCCTTACCAGTTAAAGAGTGTCCAGATTTTGCTCCCATCTTATTTCCTCTATTTCCTTGAGTCTTTTGCTGTTTTTTTCTTAAACAGATGATATGGTTCCAAAGATATCGGCCTTTTTATTTAGTGTCACTTTTTATGCTCATTATCAAAAGCGCATGTCTCACATGGTAATAATGCAGAGCAGCAAGAAGACACGAGACCAAAGAATTATGTGAGCCATGCCTCACTGTTAAAGACCATAGAAATAAGCACTAAATAAAAAGGCCCATATCTCTGGAATTGTATCATGGGTTTAAAAAAACAAAACAGGATGCTCAGTAGAGCAGAAGGAATAAAATAAGAGCAAAAACGTTTGACCTGGTGACAGATCCTGTTTAAATTACAAATGACCATTATGTAGGTGGAAAATCGCCAGTGTATTACATTACTTACAAACAGGAAAAGATTTTTTTTAAAAAATTATTCACAATGGATTTATACTTTGTAATGTATGAAGTTCAATCTGGGGCAAATACACACTAATATTCATGACACATCCATATCCATAATACTTGCTGATTTTTATCATGGATTTGTCACAGATTTTTTCCAATGAACTTACGACCCATGTGGCTGTACCCTCACCTCTTAAAGAGAATCTATCAGCAGGTTTTGGCTACCTCATCAGCTTGATGTAGACAAAAAAAAGCTGAATCAAATGATGTATCGCTTAGATTATTGGGTGCAGCCATTCTCACACAATCAGAGCTTTTAGATTTAGCAAAACAGCAGAGCTGAGGAAGCTAACCGCGCCCACAGCAGACCCTGTATGTACAACGTCCATAGACAGTGAGGTGCTTATCACAGGATGGGGCGTTTCAGACTACCAGACATGTACTGCTGTGTCCCAGCAATGTATGTTCCTAGTGTTAAACCAATCATTGCAAGGAAACAAAACCACAGAGCTTAATAAGAGAGGCATTGCTGAAATCAATGTTTTAACTCCTAACTCATGCTGTCTTCAGATTACGTAACAAAAACCTGCTGACATATTCCCTTTAAGTTGGACTGACACAGATTATTTACAGGAAAGATGTGTATCTTTGTACCGTGTTAGCCAGTATAAATCCATTATTTTTCTACAGATTATTTAAACTTTCAGCGCAGTATGATACGTCAGAGATGTCAGTGCAGTGATGTTTTGTAGTATTGTTTAGCATACAAGACACAATGTGACAGTACTGCTTACTTACCGATTAATGTTTTCACCATATTTCACGGTTCCGAATAGAACAACTCCAGCAAAAGCATAGCAAAGAAGCAACAGGAACATTCCCACGATAATAAAAAAACTCTTGTACATGCTGACAACAACAGTCAGCAACAGCATCTTCAGTGTAACCTAGAAGACAAGCGTACAAGAACAATGGGGCAGGTTTAGTAACACTGTCTTAACTTTAGTCAGATCCGAATTAGAATAGATGCCACCAAGGAAATCTGCATTCGGTCTTCATTTGTTGTGACTTATGTACTTTGCATCTGAAACAAGTTAGAATTTTTATGCTTTGTGTGCTATTTTGTGGATTACATGAGATTTAAATAAAGTCAAGATTATAACCCCTTCCTGGTAAGGCAGTTTTAAATTTCTGTGCTTTTATTTTCTCCTTTTTTCCCCAAAACCATAATGTTTTCATTTTTCATGTGATATAGACATTTGTGGGCTTGCTTTTTTGTGTGGAATGAATGGCATCACTCATTTTAACATTTGATGTAGTGGAAAACACAAAAGAATTCCAACTGCGGAGAAATTGAAATTGGGCAAAAAATTTAAATTCCACAATTGTATTTTTGCATTTTTTTAAATAGTATTTATTGTTTGGTAAAAATGACTTGTTAACCACATTCTCCCAGTCAGTAATATTACAGTGATGCTAAACTTGCATAGTTTTTTTAAGTTGCAAAAACAATTAGGAAATTCTGAAAAAAATATGTTGTTTGTGTTACCATTTTTCCAAGAACCATAATGTCTTAAATATTTGGAGCTGCATAAAGGCTTGTCTTTTACATGGTAAGCTGAAGCTTTTATTGATACCATTCTGAGGTAGATATGTTTTTATTGCTTCTTATTGCACTTTAACATGGAGTGACCAAACAACAGCAATTCTGGCATTTTAATTTTTTTTTATCATTAACCGTTTACCAATTTGGTTAATTAATTTTACATTTTCATAGATATGACTTTTATGGACACACCCATAGTGTGTATTTTTTATTTAATGAGGGTAATTCAAACTTTTAAATATTTAACTTTTTTATATTTTTAAAAATGTATTTTTTAATTTTTTTTATTCTCCTTAGAGGACCAGAACCTGCGATCATCTGATTGCTCATTCTATATACTGCAATACTGTGGTAAAGTAAAAAAGATGGTCTATGCACTGTGGCTACAAGCTGGTTTTCATAGGATCATTGTCAAAACATGCATGGAGGTAGTCAGCAGACTTCTATGTGTTATGGCAACTTATGAGGACTTAGAGGAGGGGGGAGATGGGAGCCTGCTTTAAATGACGCTGTCAAAGATGGACAGCAGCATTTAATTAGTTAACAGCAGCGGGCGGATCTTGACTACACCCGTGCTTTTAGAGGTGGATCCTGGCTTTCTATCATGGTCATTATCTTCTGGCAATAATTCAAGCTCTGTTTTTTTTACGTGCATTAACCACAAGGAGTCGAAATATAACATAATAGTAGATCATATGTTGGAAAGGGGTTAACGGATGCTGTACCGTTCTCTTACTTCGCTTTACGTACTGCACTACATCTCTGTACATCAGTGTCTGTTGAATCCAGCAAGATATTTGGGTGATTTATCACAGTTTCTTGTACTGTTGATAAATTTGTCACATTTTAAGATGCTTTAGTCTAACATTATTTCACCTCTTGGTTGGCTTATTTTCATGGTAAGCCACACCCATTCTTATATGCCACATCCCTTTGTGAGTGACCTGTATAAAATGTCTAAATGTGATGCACAGCATGCACAATCAAATTCTTGCTCCACTCTATCCAGCACTCTGGATCATTTTGATAGGGCAATTTGCCTCCTTGGGTTAGGGAAATTTTCTCAACCACAGCTTTGATCACACCGTAGTATCAACTATTGTAGGATGCATTTAATGACAGATGTTGTAGCATTTACTAACCAATACAGAAAACTGACATGTTGACATCAAGTCCTTGAGGTCTTGTGACATATTGGTCCCATAAAGTACACACATCTTGTAAAAGTCTTGCAAGGTGGCACATATTGGGGGTGACCTGAAATGTTTCATGGCTGGCTTGCAGCAGATAAACAAAACTATATTATAGGACTCCATGTAGTGAAGGCTGAGGGAAAACTATAAGAGGACAAAGGCTTTAGATCCAACTATTCTTCCTCAAGGATTTCATTTTCTCATATCTGCTGGAAGCCAGAAGCAAATTGTTGTCACATAACTCTTTATACTTTCAATCAGACCTTACTAAATCCTCCGCCATTTTTCCAGGCCCAAGGATAAATAAAATCAGGTTAAAACTGTGAGATTGACAACTTTTTCATTTAAATGCAACTAAAATAAATTACCCATGGAATAAAATATATTTTACATGTTATATTAACCAACCAAAAACACAATTAAAATGAAAATAGTACGTCTGTAAATTGACAAGCTAAGTGGCATGATGACAAGTGACCATGAAAAAGCCATTTTATGCTGTATTTAGAGATAAAAGTAAATTGAGGGTAGTTATTTTTCTCTCAGCATGCCTATTTAAGAGAAACATGATTTGGAGAAATACATTCATGTCCACAGCATAGTTAAGAGATTTGTTCCCAAAGTATAGCAAATAAATTTCCTTACTAATGAAAATGGGCTTAGACATAAGAGTCTATTCAAAGTAATAAACTAAAAAATGTCAGTACAATTTACAAAGAGAAATTACTAGAAATCACTTTATTTTCAATCATATATACTGAATAGTGTGCAAAAAATTCCCTCAACCACAAGGAAAATTATTTTGCATTCTTTGTTTATGAAAGTGCTGTACAGGAGCCATATAATGGCTCAGCTAGTTCCAGGGTCCCAGTAAGTACAAGTAGACGGCCATAGTAAAAAAAAATTGCATAATAGCTATAGAAAATTAGTAGGGCAGGGGAACAAAAAACCCTGAGCCCTTCTGTCTTGGGGGGAAAACCAAGCACAATGATAGTGGGGAGGGGCGTTTTAATCATTGCAATTGGCCATACATGCCTATAGGAGATGGGCAGCAAGATGTAGTCCTATGCCTTGCAGCCTGCCTCAACTAGGCATATACGGCCAAATATAATGCATGACTGTCACGATCCACATTTGGATCTGTGGCAGATCTCTCTCTG
>VIAB01034421.1:0-12418 GCA_009801035.1 Oophaga pumilio
ACATCAAATATTTGGTGCGTTCCGCAGACCCTTACACCCGGTACTGGACCTGAGTCCCCAACGTCACCGTGAGTTTGTTCCCATTTGTGCACATGTCAGGGTATAGTGTAGGTTTCAACAGACAGAACATGGCAGCCGTGTGGCCTGTTTAGTAGAGGCCGGGGAGGTTATATGTAGAGTAGACTCACTCTTTGTTTATTGTTTGGTTTTGCCTGTGTGATATATATTGATCCTGTAATAGTTGGAGCACTGTGTTATTTGACGGCCCAGCTAAAGAATACAAACTCTTGTAAACTATCTTTTGCCATTGCATACCCCTGTTTGCACCTTCCTTATCCACTTCATTCCTTGCCTTCCAATAAATTTATCCTTTGTTGTTTGCACCTCATCTTGTGTACTGTAGTCTCCCTGCACCGTGGTGGTTCCCCGGCCATCGCTTCATAGTGTTTCTAAATTGGACTAGTAAAACAGGTATGCAAAAAGTAAATATGAACTTTTTTTTTCTTTTGGAAAAATACAACCTTTCTTCACAAATAGACATGTCGCAAGAAATGCTAAGTAGGTAAATGTCCCAAAAGCCAGCACCTGTAACAGAGCACTGTATTGGTGTGGTGGACATGGGTGTAAAACTAAACTTAAAACAAGTGTGCAAAAAAAAAATTGTAACATGCTCACTTTGCGAGACAACCTGTTGCATTTAAATGTATACAATTTTGTGACTTTTTTATCTTTTGTAAAAGAGAAAAATAAACTACACAAAAGAATTGCAACAAAAATGCACAAAGATGCCACATAGCTTTTTCATCTCACAAGCCCCCTTTCTCGGTAGTTTTCCTCAATAGACAAAATATGACTGAGGGGATTTAATCTACCATCATGCTTCTAGAATAAAAACAAAACACTTGTGTGATTAAATTCACAGGCAGCTGGAAACGGTGCTGTACTAGGGTACATCTCATGGATCTATCAACAGGGACTCTGAATGCACCTTTCACATCTCTATCTCTTGCTATCACTTAAAATCTATGTATTAGTATTCAAGGACTACCACTGTGATAGGCGTGCTGTTTTAAAAATGAAAAAACATTGGTTTCTCAACTAGGTATGAAAAAAATGATCCTTTTTTGGGATCCACAACAGGTGTGCTAATAATATAACAAACAAACAATTACAATGGCCTTTATCAGGCTTTACAAAATGATCCATATTCATCAGGGAGCAGGAACAGGTTAGGTGTTTTCAAAATGAAGAAGCAATAACTTTACAACAAGCAGTTTAAAAATGATCCCTACTTAGGGACTGTGGGCCATTGGCATTAACGGCAGAACAGTATAGAAGACAATGGACAGGCAGGCAGATGCAATGGATAATCTAATCATTGGCATTAGGGGTAGGTTAATAGAAGTCCGTACTGATCCATTCCTGATTCATTTGACATATGAAAGGTTCTCTACACTTGCAGAGGATAATCTTGTCTGCTTTTGCTTGACAACGCCAAAGACATTTGAATAACCTCCTCAATCGTCACTGAACCTTTGTCATCTGAGAACACAGACTGACTTTTCATCTCTTCTAGTAAATCAACTGGAAGAAGTTGTTCTGGTGAAATATCTTCAGCCTCCTAAGGCCGGGATCACACATGCGACGAAGTCGTCCGACACTCGCATGTGAAATCCCAGCTCTGGCGCCGGCACTCGGGAGTGGAGTGCGCGGCTGCATGTATTTCTATGCAGCCGCTCGCTCCACTCCCGAGTGCCGGCGCCAGAGCTGGGATTTCACATGCAAGTGTCGGATGACTTTGTCGCATGTGTGATCATGGCCTTAGGAGGCTAAAGGGCAGATACAGTTGTCATTGACAGAATTAAAAGTCTACTTATGTAAAACATTAAGCGTAATGTTGGCATAGGAGGTGGACTGAGCAGGACACTGACTCGAGCTGATGGTGTTGCTGTCAGAGGTAATGTCATCCTGCTGTGACTGAGACTAGTGATGTAACATAGCGGTATATTCCAATTTGCCTTCTACTTCTCTCCATTTATATGCTTGCATGAAAGAAAGGCAGCTAATTGTGGCCTGCAATTTGATACTACTATTACTGGTACCAGCAGTGTTGACGATACTGCTGTTGCTAGCGGCTCCTACATTTTTTTCAATGATATGAATTCTTTTTTCTCTTATACTATCATGTCCGTTTCCAGTGCCAAGTTTACTATATATTTTTAATTCAAATATAAGGCCACATTCAGACTTCAATAATTTTTCTCATGCACGATTCACATTTCATCAGTGTTTTGGAACTGAGCTTAATGTTTAGTCAGCATTTGAGGTTTTACCATCAGTGTTTTATTAGCGATTTTTTACATATAGCAAGAAAAATAGAATACTCTGAAAAGCTTCTCCTACCCTTTGCAATGTTAATCATGGACAGCACACGGATTGCACACTGATTCCATTTGTGTGCTGTTCAAGGTTTTCACAGACCCATAGGCTTGTAGATGACCATTATAGGACCAAATTTTACAATTCTGACCAGTGTCATCTCGTAATAACGGATCCCACTGATTCTGAGATTGTTTTTTTGTAACATGTTGTACTTCATGATTGAGGTAGAATTTGTTCAATATGACTTCCGTTTATTTGTGTAAAAAATGGAAATTTGGTGAAAATTTTGCACTTTTCAAACTTTTAATTACAATTTTTCCTACAAAACGATACGCCATATGTGGGAAAACTACTTTTGAGGCGCAGTGTAAAGCTCAGAAGGGAATAAGTTATATTGGTGTTCAGATTTTGCTGTAATGGTTTGAGGGTGCCATATCAAATTGACAGAACCCCTGAGGTGCCAGAACAACAGAAACTCCCCATAAGTGATGTCATTTTACAAACAACACCTCTCAATGAATTTATCTAGGGGTAAAGTGAGCATGTTGACACTAGAGATGAGCGAATATTTCAATTTTCGGTTCAAATTACAATCGCCGAATTTGCAATATTCGCCTAACATAATAGAACGCCATTCAGGTCAATGGCAGGCAAAAACAAACGCATGCACAACACCTTATAATGGCCCCAAATGCTGCAAAAACACATCAAATTACGGACTTACCCCTTACTGAGTCTAAGTGCTATCCCATTCTTCTCTATAAAGTGAGGTTTTGAGAAAGACCATTACAGGTCGAAACGTTAACCCTCTTTGCCTGCAACTGAAATATATTTCATACCTTTATGCACCTGGTGATATCTTTACGCATAAATAGAGCCACTCTCGTTTTTTGCATTAATTGAGTGCGGCTGTTTTCTCAAAAATTATTGGACTGCTATTGTTCAGCCAGCACCTCCCGCTGTATACAGAGTGCACATCATTCTCTAGAATATTCACCTCTTCCACTACAGCCAACCCAGCAGATGGAGACTGTAACGGGCAAGGTGGTGGAATTACTGTTCCGTATCCCTGTGAAATCCAGGAAGGGGCGTAACTAGGTGGTCTAAATCCCTACTCAAACAAGTGGCAGCAGGCGAAAACTGCAACCCAAGGAGGGACAAAGAGGTGGCACCAAGTGCTACTCCATGGCTGATCTATAGAAGGTGGCAGCTGATTTGCTATAGTGGGTAATCTGCTACGGCCAGAAGGAGGGATGAAAAATGCAGGCAGGCACTGCAGGGACTCTGGAACTACGGTTGCAGATGGGACCGGCTGAGGAACAGAAAAGCACTGGCATGTGCGGGCTGGACCCGCTGATGGACAGTAGAGCACAGAAAGGTACAAGCAGACGGGCACAGACAGGTAAGAGCAGATGGGTACAGGGTAGACAAGCAGACAGGCGGACCTGGGGAACCTGACAACTAGAAAGCATGCAAGGCAAATTGACAAAGTAGCTCAGGCACCTCCATATTGGAGGAGAAGCCTTAAATAGAAGGTGTCACCCAGCTATAGGTTGGGAATACCTTATTTTGATGCAGGCAGTCACTTTAGGAGAGAGGGAGCATGCAAGTGCACCCTCTAAGCATAGTTGCCGATCCTACAACTGAACCTTGGTGGACACCGACACATAGGGGGCGAGATGAGTAGGTAGTGTGTGAGTGGGAGACACTGAATGTCCTGTCTGTTAGGTATGAGGAGATACAACAAAGGGCCAAGTCTGTAATATCAACAGATCAGAAAGTCTGTAGTAAGAGGGAATGGTCCACTGTGTCAAAGACAGATGCCAGGTCAAGGAGAAGGAGGAGGACAAACTCACGTCACTTTCATTTGGCGGTTAGTAGGTCGTTGGTGACTTTAGTCATGGCAGTGTCAGTGGAATGCTACGATCTTAAGTCAGATTATAAGCAGTCAATGAGGGAGCAATAGGAGAGGTGGGAGTACAGTTCAAAATGGATGTGTTGTTCCAGTAGTTTGGAGGCATAGGGGAAAAGTAAGATGAGGCGATTGCTAGACACAGAGGATGGGTCAAGGGTGAGCTTTTTGAGGATGGGTATGATCGAGCTATGTTTCAATCAGGATGGAAGACACCAGTTGTTAGTGACAGGTTGAAGAGGTGGGTTAGGCTTGTGATGAAGACTGTGGTAAAGTTTTGAATGAGGTGGGACGTTATTGTGTTAAGTTCACAGGTGGTGAGGCAACGTATTCAGCTGAGATGAGAGAAGAGGGAGGGGGAGCTGGTGGACACAGGCAAGATTTGAAAGTACTGAATAGATGTTTAGGGTTGTGAGACAGGTATGATATGAAGGATGAGAAGTCTGTTTGTTTTGCTGCAGTCAGAATTTGAACAGCATTTTTACAACTTCTGTTACTGGATGGGCAACTCCGCTCCCTTTCTTTGGCAGCCGTACAACGGCATAGTTTGTAGATGAGGGCCAGAAAGAACATGTGCTCCAGTAGATGGCAAGCGCTGCATCAAGTGACCTCTACTCCTCTTTCTCCACCTTAACATCATACACAGTACAGTCCTCAGTGGTGGCACCCTGTTATGATTCGGTAGCTGAGGAGTGCAGGCAAAAAGGCAATACACCAGAGCAGTTGGAATCCATGAGATTGCAGTACCCTGACTAACCACCACAACTAGAGGCAGCCGTGGAGCGTTCCTACGTTGGTCCTAGACGCCTCGTCACAGCCTGAGAAACTATCTACACCTAAAGATAGAAATAGGAAAGCTATCTGCCCCGGAGCAGAACCCCAAAGATAATAGCAAGCCCCCAAACATATAATGGCGGTTAGACAAGACGAAATACTGACACAGACAGAAAATAGTATGAGCAAACGTTGGGGCCCAAACTAACTAAATAGAAAAGGATAGGAAGGGTACTTACTGCAATCCCCAAAAAAACCCTGAAAGCACCAACTCTACTAATTTCAAAAACACCTGAGATCACACGACCTCTACCACCTAAATTAGCTCTCTGGTGTAACAAAATCAAAACAGCAGCCACTGAAAAAACTGGAAAAAGCAAAAGTACAAACATCAGTGGCTGAACTAAACTGAGAGGGCAAAAGCCCCCGGAGGGGACCCTGAAGGCCCCCACAGAAGTGCAGGACAAAATGCAAAAATCAAGCACAGAAACAAAAAAGCAGAAAATGTCTTATCTGTTAGCAGGAGATGCAGACACGACACAGCAGGCTACAAGGGAAACTGGAATCAAGGATTCAGACCAGAACAATTGATCACCGGCAACCCTGATGGGAAGGTGACTCCCTTATACAAGACCAGTCAGTAACACCTGATTCCCAGTCCTCACAATCATCACTGAACAGACCAGTACCGCTTGTAACCACCAGAGGGAGCCCCCGCTCAGAACTCATCTCAAACCCATTCACAACAGCACCCCAATTAACCTTTTTTCCTTCACATCACAACTCTCCAAGCGCCCATCTGACTGTTGGGAACTACAGATGGCTGAGTGTGCAGATCTCTTCACACATTGTATGCCATGGGCATAGGAAGTGTACTCTAAAGTTTCACAGAGTCAAGAGGAAGAAATCATCTGCACCGATGGCCAAATTTTTTCTCAGTTTGATCCAAGGCCTGACGAAGTTTGGTCCAAGTATAAACAAACCCTCGTAAACAGACGTTAACCCCGTTGGGTGAAGGTGATCCATTTGTGACGAGACTCAGATACTTGAGATGCCTATGGACTGTACTGTGCTGTCAAAGCAGGAAGAGGAGGAGGGTGACTCTCAGGGTGAGGAGTGGGAGAACAGAGAGGATGATGAAGTAGTAGATCCCACTTGGTGTGAACCTAGAGGCATGCAACTGAGTAGCTCAGGAGGAGGAGGAGGAAGATGAGGAGTTTACATAGACACAGAGTTATGCAACCATGACAACCAATGCATCCTGAAGCCCAATTGTGGCAGTGGACAGCAGCGGTTCTGCAGTTGTCTTTCTTGGGTCTATTTTTCAGTCCCACAAAAATATTAAAAAAATCATGCTATCTGTCAACTTTTTTAAAAACAACTTAGTCGAGTTTAAAAAAATGTAAACAATTTCAGTACTACATGTATGACCTGGCACATACGCGATCAACATGCGTTAATCTGGGAATGTCACTGTGCTAAAATGCAGACTAGCGTGTCTCGCCAACCACCGTCCTCTCCATCAACCGCATCTTCTGATTCTTCCTCCTCCCTCATCATGGCAAGTGTTGTCACACAGGTCTCCGGCTGAAGAACCTCCAGTTGTTTAACCCCTAGAGTTGGGGTGACTGAGAGCCTGTCAGCAGATATGCAATTGGACATGCCTGCTGTTTTTGACTGAGTTTACATACCAAGCACACCCCATCTTTCTCAATCCACCATAACATCCCTGCCTGCACCTCTCTTACAGTCCAGCAGCTTGTCATGTTCACCCTACTCCACCCTGTGTCAGCACAGCAGCATACTCTCGTTTGTGCAGTTGTGCTCACCTAAAAGATTCTTTACTCCTACACATGGCACAGTTTACAGCTTGAATTTCACCATCTTCAATCTACTAATAATAACCTTTATTTATATATCACAAACACATTCCGCATAGTTTTACAAGTCAGCAGTTCATATAAAACAGTCAAAAGTTACCAAGTTTAAGATAATCAAACAATTAAAGCAAAAATAATGACGACCCTGCTCTTCAGCGCTTACAATCTACAATCTACAGGTGCTTATTTACAATGATGGTACAACCATCTTGAGGAAATGGGAGGAAGATAAAGGTTGCATGAGCCTTTTAGTTACAGTTGAGTTTGATGGCAAATTATATTCAGAGAAATAAGCTATATATGTAAAAAGGACATTGATTAGGGAACGTGATAGGTCGCCCTAAACAGATGTGTTTTTAGGGAGCACCTAAAAGGTCTAAGCTGTGGTTATACTCCTAATTTCATGGAGACAAAGGGTAAGAGGTGAGTCATCTAGGTAGGAAATTGAACTGAGCCAGACGAAGTCCAGATCAGGGGAGTTACCGTCTTTGTGTGTCTCAGAGTTTGAAAGTTGTGAGAGTCCCCGAGAATTGGCTCGAGATAGAAGCTGGGATGCAGTTGGGAAGGAGTAGATGTTGAAGTCTCCCTGGATAAGGGTTGGCAATTCTGAGGATATGAATTGTGGCAGCAACACATAAAAGTGGTCAAAGAAGTGGGTCGGTGAGCTTGGTGGCTGTTATATGACTGCTACTCTGAGGGAGAGGTGATGGAACACCCTGATGGTGTGAACCTCAAAAGAAGAATGGCATCCAATCAGCCTGTATTTATTTATTGGGTTAAAAACAGGATTGTTGTTGGTAGTGAGGAGTGTAGGGTTATCGTGGAGTTAGCAGTGATCGTACGGCGGGATATACACATATTCATGTGTTCTAATCTGGACATGGATAAGTCATACGCTCACTATTACTTTTCTGAGAACTAATTATTGTGAACAGCCTGCGGCTTTCTCGGATGATTTGTCGCCCAATCGTGTCATTGTCTGGACGATAGGACCCAGCTGAGAGCTATTTGCTACAAAGATCACAGCGCTTGTTTCTGTATGACTCATGGCCTGTGATCTCTGTGATTATTGCAAGGTCACTCCAATCTGTTGGTCAAGGAAATGCAGCCTTTCCGCCTTATGGATACAAACGGTTTCTAAAAGCTGATGGGTGTCGCAGTCCCCCCAGTACCAGTTGCCCAGTCACCATTACTTCTCTAAGAAAGATGTGCCTGTGCTACAGCAACAAGTCGCAGACAACATCACCCGTTCCCTGAAAAATTCTATGTCTGCCAGGGTGCATTACAACGACACCTGGACGAGCAAGCATGGATAGGGGAGATACATCTAGATGACTGGGCACTGGGTGACTCTGGTGGGTGTGGGGGCAGTTGGGGAAGGGGCTGCTCCACAAGTCTTGCAATCCCCAAGGCTTGCAGGGTGCTTGGGGATGGAGAAATAAACCACTACACACCACAAGATGGATAACTAAACTACTAGACAACAGGGGTTGTAGAACTAAACTACTAAACAGCTAGGGATGTAGAACTAAACCACTACACACCATATGATGGATAACTAAACTAATAGACAACAGAGGTTGGAGAACTAAACTACCAAACAGCTATGATTGCCGAACTAAACAAATTAACACCAGAACACGGGGAACTAAAGTAATAGACAACAGGGATTGGAGAACTAAACTACTAAACAGCTTGGGTTGGAGAACTAAACTAGTACACACCAGGGGATGGAGAAATAAAGCAGTAGACACCAAGGTGTCACTAGACACCAGGTCTTGGAATCCCCAGGGCTTGCGGAACAAACCTCTGTATGTAACAGTTCCTGCAGTGCTTTTGCCTCCTCCTCTAGGGCCTCCACCTGCGCCCTCAACCCCTGCCATAATTAAACACACGTTCCAGCACTGCAGAGAGAATCCCTCCCCCACATCCGCACTGTGCAGCCAGGGATCACCATAATCAGGCAGTGTTTACAATAATATGCCTTTGAGATCGCAGTCATACAGATCAACAGATCAACTTGGTGGCGGCCCTACTCTGGGCCAACCTTACACACGTGCCTTGCATGGCTCGCATCCTCAACCTGATGGTACAGCAATTCCTCCGCCACTGTCCCAGCCTGGATGCGCTGCTGCAGAAACCATTGTCATTTTGACTTCCACCATTCCACTTCAGTTGGTATAGAGATCTTTCGGACTACCGGTTAACCAGTTGGCATGCGATATGACCATACCGTGGAATTAAACTCTGCACATGTTGCAGTGTCTGTGGCAGCAGCGCTGAGACCTGGTGCAAGATGACATTTTTCATAGCCTAGCACAACGTAGTATGGACGTGGTGCAATTCACACTTGCGCACTGGATACAGATTTAAGGACTTCTGCACCCGTCTGTACGTTTTCTTAATGGCTACTAAAATGGTTAGCGGTGATGATGCCTTCATCAGCATCCCTATTACTGTCATCTACATGCTGGAGCACACTTTAAATAGTGTGGGTGAGCAAGTGATGGTGGAGGTCCTGGGGGAAGAGGAGAAAGCAGAGGATACCTTTAGGGTTAACAATATCTATAAGTTCAGGTCTGTCGTCTCACAGACATTTGCCATGGGAGGAACAAATGGAGAAGGACCATGAAAAGGATGAGAAGGAAGAGGTGATGGATGGGCAACGGTTAGGAGATGAAGATGATTATGATTCCCTCTATGTTGTCCATGGCTGTCAGGAGGGGATGAAGGAAGAAAGCTTGAGTGTTATAACACCACCAACACATTGTGGAGTTGGACCTCATGAATTTAGACCTCAAATAGTGCTGACTACTGGGTTGCCAGTGTGTTCTATCCACAATACAAAAGTAAATTTTGCCTATTACTTCCTCCCTTGGAAAGGGACGCGCCCATGCTGCAGTATCAAAACATGCTGGAAGACAATCTTGACAGTGGTTTTCCCCAACAAAGCAGTGAGGCACACAGTTTGAATTGCAGTGATAGTCTTCCAACCACAGAAATGTTCAGTTGTCAATGCAAAAACATTAGCAGTCTTGCAGCGCTGTAGTCTTGTGTTACACTACCCCACCAAGGACAGCATTTGCAAAGAGTTTGCATGTTCTACCCTTGTTTGCGAGGGTTTACTCCCAGTAATTATTTTTCTACCCACACTACAAAAACATACTGTTAGGGTTGGCGGAACGCAGTAAATAAAATTTAAAAAAGTGTGTTCGTAACCTGGGGTCCACCGTGCAGAGATGTCAAACTGCAGCTAAAGTGAACAACGGCTGAGCAAGACTACGAGCCAAAACTATAAAAGCACTGAGTTGAACGTCACTCAGTGTGAACAGAAACTAAGTAGCAAGCTCTGTTACTCCACAGAGCGGCAATATAGCTGAGCTCTAGAAGCAACACCTGTTAGACTTCACAGGTGTGCAGCAAGCGTGACGCTAGTGGGGTCCCTATCGCTTAACCCCTCAGGAAGTCTTTGCTGGTGTTTATGCTCGTTCCGTAACTCTGCTGTGCTAACAGCACACAGGACTGGAAACAGATACCAAGCCAAGCGGGAGTTCCCACCCTACACTGCCTGACAAGAAACTAAGTCACACATGTGCACACACAGTGGCAGCGCATCCACTCACACACACAACACAAATGAACATAGCGCACCGGCGTGCGCTCCTGAGGACCTTTTATAGCCAGACTGGACCTTGCCTGTGGACCAATCAGAAGCTGCCACATCACCAGAGCAGCTGACGTCCGAGCACCAATGAGAAGGCGCCACATCACGGACATGCTCAGTAGGGTGAAATCTGGACTTAGGCTGCAGAGCAGAACGCTGCACGTGTAAACCAGTAGTCACCATAGGCTTAGCTGGAGATCCAGCAGTAATTACACATACAGCACGAGTCTGGGCAAGGCACTGGGACTGGAGTCTATGCTGAGCAGACATCCCAGCAGCCGAGTCAGAATGGGAGACCACTGCACCAGACAAGACTTGGGATCTATCCTGTGCAGCGGGAGAATCCTGACACATACAGATAGTAAATTTAGATTGTGAGTTCCAATGATGACAGTGCCAGTAATGTCTGAAAAGAGAATGTTGAATTATTGTTGCTATGTAAGTGATAAAACCCCCCCAAAAATTTAAAGTGATGCTCAGGAACACATATCAGTTTCGTAGATTACTATTGTCAGAAAAATATAAGGATAGTAACACTGGTAGCTGACTCAAAGACAGTGGAGGACTGCCGGTATAGGAGGCCTACTGCTACAGGCAACACACACGAAGGAGACCCAACGTGAAATCTACACATTTACAAAAATTTATTTGCACACACCAGCAATGTGACATCAATTTTCACCACAGTAGAAATAGTCTAATAGGGACCAACAGGTCTTCCATTACACCCAACCTAGCAGATGGACACCCACCCAGGACTGTTCACATTTCCTCAAATTAGTGTTAACATCTCCAGCAGCAGCAGCAGCAGCAGGTGGCACATAAGCCCTTCTAAAGATATCAGAGACTGCAATTATGCAAGAACAATGCAGCACACTAAAAACTACAGCATGCAGTAACAGAAGTTGTCAGTTCCCTTTGGCTAGGGCGTCACCTGAATAAGCGAACTTCTGGTTTGTGAAACGTACGTCGGGGACTGACCTGGTGTGTCCCAGTCTGCCTCATCATGGGTAAGGGTACTCCGTTCCACTGATCACATTTTGGACTTGTTTGTGGGCTCTTGACATGACTCTGCAAGCGGCGGTTTCATTTCATGTTTCTATTTTGAATGTACATATTTGCACTGCCACCGCCGATTGATAGAGCTAAGCCACATTTTTATATTTCTTCACCTATGGGCTATTGTCAATTGTCTGGACCTGCAAACCTGTCCATGGGCAGTATTGTAATATTAGCTGTTGCACTTGCTATAATTGTGGGTGCTTCACCATTGCTCCTCGCTTTTTTCACTTGAACTATATGATATTGCCCATATGATAGGGTTTACCATTTAACCCCTTATATTATTGTGGTTCGTTGGTGGATTGGACTTACCTTTCCCTTCACTGCTTACATTTGTTTGACTGTTTGGACTATCACCAGGTCATCTTTTCACTCCATGGTTGTTTCATGTATGCTTATTTAGCTCTATTGTGCATGTAATATATTTCTTACAGCCTGTCTTTCTCTTATGTGTCTATAATAAAAATAAAATTTGTATTTTTGGTAGTGGACTTGTTGTTCTCCTTTTTTGCTATACAATCTTGAGTCCATTCTACGGTCACGGGGATTAATTTTCTTCACACTTGTGTCTTACTTTGACATGTTCAAATGCAGCTATGGAGTTTCTTTGCAGATTCTACTGTTAGGCCGGGAACACACTCACCGTACAAAAATCCGGACCGTATTGTATTGCCGTATTACGCCAAAATGTTACAGGCAGACCAATCCGTATTTCATGCGTTTTCAGGGTGCGGCTGCGTATTT
>VIAB01034422.1:1991-28463 GCA_009801035.1 Oophaga pumilio
GAGCTTCAGCTCCGAAGTCATCTCCAACACGTTCACAACACCCCCATACACTTTACGCAGAAATCTATCTGCCACCAATAAGGCCATAATATTTTATGAAGGGCCTCATTTTATTAATGGTGAGGGAAGAAAAGAGATTAGAGAACAGTAAAGCTCAGCATCCGTACCGAACACCAACTCTTCTGGCATGTATACCGAACATGGAATTCACCAGGAAGTCCATGTTACTGTTTGAGTTCGGCTGCCTGAACACCCGGTGTTTGTCATGCTGTCATGTGCATAGCAGTCAAATGCAATAACAGTCCAATTAGCAAACTTATCGTGTCCTTTATGTTCCTCCACCACAGATGATCCCGTAGCACCGGCAACTTCGAGGGAGATGTCCACAGTTGGGGTCCTTCAAGCGATGATCCGTCTTCTGGTGGCAACGGGCGTTCTCTGGAACCCCCCATTGGTCCCCCAGTCCATGGACTCATGCAGCTAAAACAAACAAGGCTGCAGCTATTACGGGGCTAGATGTAGGCTGAAGAGCAGCAGCTGACGGAGAGGGCCGTAAATTACTGTCCTTTACTTGGCCCTCACTTCTCTGTATGTACGTGATACTCACAGTCACTGGCTGCACCGCACTTTTTGCTCTCACTGTCCCGCTAATGATATCGGGAGCTGTCAATTGCAGCCCGCTGCAGCGCCGACGCTCAGGATCTGGAGTGCGCTGCTCACTCTGCTGCACACACACCGAACGTGGGAAGCTGGCCATCGCTGCATGTGCTTTTTTCTTTTCCATGCCCCCTGATTCTGGGTGACCAGGTCTGTCCAGTTCCCTAATCTTTCCCCGGACAACCTGGGACACAGCCTTGACAGTTCTGGACCCAGCACAGTACAGGTGCCCGCAGCCCCGTCTTCCTCCTCAACTTTAGCTCGCCATTCCACAAGCGAGAGTTCCTGTAGTAGACATTGGCATTCTTCCAACTCTTGAATAATCCACTGCCAAATAAGCTGTCGATCACTCTGTGTGGAGTAAGTCAGGTTGAATAGTCGAGTCGGGTTGTGCGGTAAAGGACAGGGACACGACCGAATTCAATAGAGCAGCCATCTCTGGAGTTGCAGATTGTCGCACTTTTCTTGGGCTGGTGGGCAGCGGACCGTCCATGTCAGAGGATGAGGCAGATGGTTCTTCTTCATCACAGTTGAAAACCGTAGGAGTGGGCATTTCGGGAACACTTGGCGCTCTTTCATCGCTTTTGGGATCTCGTGTCAGGCAAGGACGTAGCATGCTTCGGTGGACTATTCAGGTAGGGGCCCCTTCTTCCCCTTCAGGTTGAACATCATAGAGGGGACCATTGGATCCAACTTGGCGTTTCACCCAATACAGTCTTTTTCCATTGATGCTCTAACTTACCTCGAGGTCGCTTGTCTCGGACCAATACTCGGCCTTGAGAGCTGTCCCTCGCAGGGCCGTCTTCTCTTGGTGTTCAAGTTCCCAAAACTTAATCTGTACCAGCCGATGTAGAGTTTGCAAATGATGTCGATGCTCACAGACCAAGGTAGGCACCCCCATCTGTGGGTAGTCCTCCTCTGGATCCAACTCCAGCTCGATAATCTCTCGTCTTTTTCACCCAAACAGCAAGGTGTATGGCGTGTATGCAGTTGTACTGTGCACTCAGTTGTTGCACACCCAGACCAACTCAGCCACATACTCAGGCCAACGGACTTTCCTGTCTTCCTCCAACATTCTCAACATCTGGATCAGCGTCAGGTTGAAACACTTGCAGGCTCCATTCCCCTGTGGATGATAGGGCGTCATCCTGGACTTCTCAATATGATACAGGTGGTGGAGCTCCTCCATCATTCGACCTTGAAAGCAAGCGCCTTGATCGGAATGGATCATTTTTGGACAACCATATACTCGGAGTCATCACAGCGAACTTGGTAAAGTGGTCGGTGATCACGAGGCAACGTTCGTATCCAAGATGACCTGGACCAAAGTAGTCGATCATCAACAACTCTAAGAGGGCAGAAGTCATGATGGTCTGCATAGGAGCTCTCTGTTCTGGAGGTTTAGCTAATTCACAGATTACACATTGCTGACAGGCTTCTTCCACTGCAGTCTTCAGTCGGGTGTGTTAGACCAACTTCTGGAGCCATTTGAACGTTTTCTCCGGGCCAAAGAGGGCCCCCTCTCGTGAGCTTCCGTGGCCACCTCACTGATCAACTTTTCTGGGAGTACCACTTGCCAGGTGACCCCCAACTCGCATACCAACTGCAATTTCCTATACAGCAAGCCATCTTCCAATTGGAGCCTCTCCCACTGTCGGAGAACCTGTAGCGTTCCTGGGAACAAGGCGTCTCTCTCACTTCAGCTGGGGAGTCGTTTTAAAGCCACCCACTGTTTCAACTGAGAGAGTTCTCTATCTTCCTGCTGAAGCTGCACCCAGTCATCACAAGGTCGTCCCAGCATGTGTCCCTCCGACGCCTCTCTGACCTGTCCCTGCATTGCCGCCATCGTCCTGGTGGGGTTCTGAAATCCAGGGATCTCTTCTGCCTCCAACTCTTCATCTCGGTCATGCACAGGTCTCTCGTGGGTTTACTCTAGACAGAGCATCGGCATGTGTATTTTCAGCTCCTTTTTGATATGCGATCTTGTACCAGTATTTCGCCATGTGCGCCACCCCTCTTTGCTCCAAGGCCCCCAGTTATGCATTTTCTAGGTGGGCCAAAGGATTATTGTCAGTGCGTACTAAAACTTCAGACCCTGACAGATATTCGGCGAACTTCTTAGACATTGCACACACTAACACCATTAGTTCCATTTTTAAAGAACTGTAGTTGTCTGGGTTCCGTTCTGAGTCATGGAGGGACAGGCTCACGTAGGCAATTACTCTCTCCTTTCCGTCCTGCGTCTGTGACAACACAGCCTTTAGCCCTTGTAGGCTTCCATCGGTGTGAAGGATGAAAGGTTTAAAGAAGTCAGCATAGACCAGTATGGGTGCTTCAGTCAGGGTCATCTTCAGGGCTCGGAAAACTTCTTCCTATCTCCCCACTGGATGATCTGATTCTTTGCACCGGACAGCACTCCCTTCAATAGCTTTAGCAGGGGATTAGCAATACAAGTGAAATTTTTCACAAATCGTCGATAGTATCCAGTAAGCCCCAGAAAGTCCCGCACGTCCTTCACTATCTTCTGGGTGGGTCATTCCTATACTGCCGCTATCTTCTCACGCGCAGTCCTCACTCTCTCAGCGGATATAACATGTCCCAAACATTCAATTTGCTTGCGGAAGAGGTGACATTTTTGGGGTCTCACTTTCAGGCCGTGTTTCTGCAGCCGACTCAGCATTTGCTCCAGCCGTCAGAGATGTTCCTCAAAAGTGGCGGCGTAGACGATAATGTAATCCAGGTAAATGAGAGTAACCTCTAAGTTCAGGTCTCCCAAACATCTCTCCATCAGTTGCTGAAAGGTTCCAGGGGCATTAGTAAGGCCGAAGGGCATCCGATTGAACTCAAACAACCCCATAGGCAGTATGAATGCTGTCTTCGGTCGGTCTTTCTCAGCCATTGGCACCTGCCAATATCCACTGGCCAGATCTAAGGACGAGAAGTACTTCACTCTTCCCAGGGCGGACAATGACTCTTCAATTCTTAGTAGGGGGTAAGATTCTCGCATGGTTAAGGCATTCAGTCGCCAATAGTAAACACAAAAACGCAGAGTTCCATCCTTCTTCTGAACTAGAACGATAGAGGCCGCCCACTGGCTCTTGCTCTTCCTGATGACTCGACTCTGCAGCATGTGCGCCAACATTTCTTTCACTTCCTGGTACATTTGTGCAGAATCTGTTTGTATTGCTCCCGAATCGGTGACGCACTTCCTGTGGGTATCTCGTGGGTTATGGCGGTGGTGCACCTGAAGTCATCATTGTAACGGATGAAGCTCCAGCACAGCTTCCACCTGTTGCACCTGTTGTGATGAGAGTCCCATCAGTTCAGCCCACAACTGTTCCAGGATCCGACATCCTTCTTTCATGCTGCCAGATGGATGCTCTGGGGACATAGTAATAGCTACAGTCCAGGGACACCTTGTTTTACTGCTAACTGAACGGCCTCCGGCTGCATAATTTATTCCGGCATGCCCAGCACCTGCGCCACTTCCCTCTTGGATGAAAGCGTGAGATTTTCCTCCCCTAGGTTGATACACTGTACCACTAGGTTACCGTCGTGGACGGTGTATAGTGTCCGGGCAATGAGGAGCCCTGCAGGTAGTTGATCCATTAGGGCTGGCTCTATCTGGACATCCACTCCTTCCTTCCAGGGGTCTACAAGCTAACATAGGCAGCGTAAGCATAGTTTGACCATGCTGCAGAATAAGTTTAGCAGCGGCCGGAACTACTAACTTCCCTAGAACCTTTCCTTCACTCGACATCTCTTGAGCCTGGGCAACCCGTATCAATTCTTGGTACCCCTTCCTCTGGGTGGTGTGGGGCTCCATCGTTCGGGAAAAGCATCTGGTGACTCGCTGATCATGATGGTCCCAAGTTCCTTCAGCACATTTATCCCTAAAGTCACTGCGGGACTGTTGCCAGGGTCTCCGGAGGTCAATACAACTCCTTTCCGGCCCATATCTTTGCCGCATACGGTGATCTGCATCCAGACCACCACTGCGACCAGGATGAGCAATTGATTGGCTGCCGTTAACTTGGTCACTGGGCCCCATTCAGGCTGTATCACCTCAGAAAATTGATGTCTGAAGTAGTCTTCTGGTATGGTGGTCACTTGGGAACCGGTAACAACTAGGCAATGGACGGCCTGACCATCCATTTCAGCCCTTATGAGGGGGCACAGAGAAATCAAACTTGTGGGACCACTGTTATGATTTGGCAACTGAGGAGGACAGGAGCAAGCAGCAAGGCAGCCGAACACCTGAGAGGTTGGAAAATAATGGGTTGCAGATCCCTAAACTAACCGCACAACTAGAAGCAGCCATGGAGTGTACCTACGGTGGTCCTAGACGCCTCGGCACAGCCGGAGAGCTAGCTACACCTAAAGATAGAAACAGGAAAGCTAACTGCCCCAGAGTAGAGCCCCAAAGGAATAGGCAGCCCCCAAACATATAATGGCGGTTAGACAAGATGAAACACAGACGCAGGCAGAAAATAGAGTGAGCAAACGCTGGGGCCAAACACTGCCTAAGTAGGACAGGACAGGACAGAATACTATCTGCAACCCAGCAAAACCCTAGCAAAACTTCCAACACTTCTGATTTCAAAATTGCTGAGATCACACGATCTTGCCACCCACTAAATCAGATCTCAGTGTGAACAAGGCTAACCCGCAGCCACTCAAAAAGCAGGGAAAGAGCAATTGAATAAATAACAGTGGCTGCTGAAAAACAGAGAGTAGCACAGGCCCCAGGAGGAGACCCGGCTAACCTCCACAAAGGTGCAGACAAAAATAGAAATAGCAAACACAATAGAAACAAGCAGAAAATATCTTATCTGAAGGTAGCAGATGAAGGCAAGACACCAGCAGACTTCCAAATGAACCAGGAAGCAACAATTGATCACGGGCGAGGATCATGGGAAGCCAGCTCCCTTATATCAGCCCAGTCAGTGACTCCTGATTGCCAGTCATCGCTGGCAGGTGAGGAGGACCTGTCATTAGATACAGCTTCAGTACCGTCAGCAACCACCAGAGGGAGCCTCAGCTCAGAAATTCTCTCCAACACGTTCACAACAGACTACCTTCTCTCCTTCTTGGCTGCTCAGGCTCTGGGTGGCGTCCTCCAGTCACGGAGCCCAGTAGTTTAATGGCTGCCGGGTAAGTGGCCTCCCCCCGCCTTGTGCATCCTCTGGCGTAATGTACAATATACCCACACTTAAAACAAATCAGATATCTCTCTGTTTGAGGTTGCCCCAATTCCTGGCGAGGCTCGGGGTCTGTTTTGGATCTGGAAGGGTTTGGACCCACAAAGGGAGCTTTTCTTAGTCCGGACCACTCTTCTCGCATGTCCTGTATTTCTTTTCGGATCTCCCTGTCCCATCCTGGTTCAGTGGCGGGCAAAACGGACACCTCCCTGCTCCGGACCTTCCCTGCTGAGGCTACCGTCCCCTGCTCCTGCTCACAGGCGTGCTTCTGCCCTGATTCCCAGGAAAGACATGCGCGGGTTGGCCCAGAAGCGCTCCCGTAAGGCCTGTTTAAGCAGTGCATCCCTGAGACCTGCCATGAGTTGATCTCTCAGAATCACGTCAGAAGGCCCCATGCCCACGTCATCCCACTTAGCGATCGCTGCGTGGATTTCTTGCAACGCGTTCATGTATTTGGTCATGGACTCCCTCTCCCTTTGGATGTGGCTAAACAAGCGCATCCGCAATTCATCGACATCCATGGGGTCCATAGAGCAAAAAAAAAAGGAAAAATCCAGCTTCCAAAAAGTAACAGGCAACTCTCTTTGAACAGTAACATGTTCTTTCTCAAAACTTCTTACTTGATCTTGCTTTTACTCACAATAAACTTGGAATAAACTCACAATAATCTTTTTTGGAAGGTGGATTTTTTCTTTTGTTTTGCTCTATTTACTTCACGTGATGACTACACGGTATCCGTGCTTCCCACAACACATGCCTAACAGGTGAGCTGGTTTTTCTTTCTTTCCTTTTTTATCCATGGGGTCCCCATGCATCTCTTCCAAGATTTGTAACACCTTGGTGAAAGTGTTCCGCTCATGTGGGGGCCAGAACATGACAGAGCATCTAGCTTCCCTGTCCAGGGCCATCACAGCAATCTTTGCCTGCATAGCGGGGTTCATGGGGTGCATTCTTAGAATGCCTTTAACCCGCTTGTACCAGTCCCATAGTAGTGAATTGCTCCCTGTAAAGTTTGGCAGATTGCTGAGCATGGGCCGCAGTGGCAAGCTGGCCCTTGGGACACCCACGGCTGCTTGGTCTGCCACCTCTGTGCTTGTGGACTGCATACTGCCAACTACGCCAAATGTGAGCAGGTTGCGGGATGCAGTAACGGGAAGGAGGCAGAGTAAGGGTTAATAAATTTATCAGTTTAATTAACAAGGCAGATAAACTCCTGGCAGGGAGATAGGAAGTTAAAGGGGAAAACAAATGCAGAGTAAAAACAGCCCAATTAGCAAACTTATCATATCCTTTATGTTCCTCCACCACAGATGATCCCTTGGGGGTTGTAGCATCGGCAACGGCAGGGGAGATGTCCACAGGTGGTGTCATTCAACTGATTATCCATCTTCTCGTGGCAACGGGCGGTCTCTCACACCCCCTATTGGTCCCCCATGCAGCTAAAACAAACAAGGCCGCAGCAATTCCGGGGTTAGATGTAGGCTGAAGAGAAGCAGCTGACGGAAAAGGCCGCAAATTATCATCCTTTACTCGGCCCTCGCTTCTCCGTATGTATGCGGTCCTCACTGTCACTGGAAGCACTGCGCTCTTCACTCTCATTGTCCTGCTAGTGGTATCGGGAGCTGTCAATTGCAGCCCGCCGCAGCAGCGATGCTTGGGATCCAGAGCGCGCTGCTCACCCTGCTGCGCACACACCGAATGCGGGAAACTGCCCGTGCTGTGCGCGCTTTTTTCTTTTCCATGCCCCCTGCTTCCCGGTGACCAGGTCTGTCTGGTTCCCTATTCTTTCCCCCGGAAAAACCTGGGACGCAGCCTCGACGGTTCCGGACCTGGCGCAGTACAGGTGCCCGCAGCCCAGTCTTCCTCCTTTTACCCGAACCCAAACTTTTTGTAACTGTTTGGCTGAACCCACCGGACCAGAACATCCAGGTGTCCGCCCATCTCTAAAAGAGGTGATACAGTCAGTCAGGGGTGAACAGGGAAAGGGAGCTCAGCCAGTCAGGGTTGATACAGGGGGAGGGGACTCAGTAAATTAGCGGTGATACAGGGAGAGGAGGCTCAGTCAGTCAGAGGTGATACAGGTGGAAGGGGCTCAGTCACTCAGGGGTGATACAGGAGGAGTCGGCACAGTCAGTCAGAGGTGATACAGGGAGAGTGGGCTCAGTCAGTCATGGGTGATACAGGGGAAGGGGGCTCAGCCAGTCAGGACTGATGCAAGGAGAGGGGGCTCAATCAGTCAGGAGTGATACAGGGGAGTGGGCGCAGTCAGTCAGGGGTGATACAGGGGGAGGGAGCTCAGTCAGTCAGAGGTGATACAGAAAGAAGGGGCTCAGTCAGTGAAAGGTGATACAGGGAGAAAGAGGCTCAATCATGAAAAGTGATTTTCTCATATTTATTTTTAGACTCTGTCTCTCATATTTGAAGGATACCTATGATAAAACTTACAGACCTTTTCATTCTTTTTTGGTGACAAAACTGTCAAAATTGACAGTGTATCAAATACAAATTTTCCCCATTATTTTGTATGAGGGCTTGTTTTTTGCAGGACAAGTTCTACTATTGAATCACACCATTCATTTTACCACAGAGTGTACTCGAAAACAGGAAAAAAAATTCCAAGTGTGGTAAAATTGTTAAAAAACACAATTCTGACATTAGTTTTTGGGAATTGTTTTTACGGTGTAGATTTGTTGGTAACAATGACAATTCAATTTGATTCTCCTCATCAATACAATTACATCAATACCCAACATGTCCAGTTTTTTAATTATTTTAGATGAAAAAAAAATCAGAAGTTTGCAAAAAGAATTGGAGTAAACAGGAGTATAACATAAACGACTACAATAACACAGCCAATCTCTGATTCAAGCTGATTGTAGTTGGGCGCAGCCCACAGCAGTGTAGTGATCTGTTAAATATGACCTTTTCCTTAATATGATATAAAATATACTTTACAAGAACTAATTCCACAATGTCTCAGGATATAACAAATTAAGCACTTGTGTTTTAGTAGTTCTTTATATTTACTAGGTGTACATCATACATTATCTCCATCAACTATTTTTTGCATTAACGAGTTTGCTATTCTCAGTATAAATATCCCGTACCTTGCACTATGCACCTTATTTAAAAAGGGATTTACCGTATATACTCACATGTAAGCCGAGATTTTCTGCCCATTTTTTAAGGTTGAAAGTCCCCCTCTCGGCTTATACGCGAGTCATATACGTCCCTGCTTCTCCCACGATCTCAGGTTCCTTCCTTCAGCGGTCACGTGGTACCGCTCATTAAAGTCATGAATATACGCATATTAATGACTTTAATGATCCGTACAACATGACCGCTGAAGGAAGGAATAGCTGCCGGAGACCACGGGAGAAGCAGGGGGGCTGCAGAGACGCTCCAGGAGGGGGTAAGTATATGCGATATTCACCTGTCCCCAGTCCACCGCTGCGCGCTGCTCTATCCTCTGCGACCTCTGGCTGTGACGTTCAGGTCAGAGGGCGCGATGACGTAGTTAGTGCACGCCGCTCCCTCTGCCTGAACAGTCACTGACAGAGGACCCGGAAGAAGGATCGGCGTGCAGCGGTGGACCGGGGACAGATGAATATCTCAGATGCCAGGGCCCTGAGCCAGCGTTGTCACTGGAACCTGTCCCCCATAGCGCGCCAGTGTCCCCGCCTGCTCAGGACACCGGCACCTGGCCCCCAGCGACAAGAGGTGAGTATGTCATTTTTGTTTTTATTTCCAGCAGCATCAGCATATGGGGCCTATTCTATGGAGCATCTTTTGGGGCAGCATATGGGGCATAATCTATGGAGAATCTTATGGGGCATAATCTATGGAGCATTTTATGGGGTATAATCTATGGAGCATCTTATGGGGCGTAATCTATGAAACATCTTATGGGGTATAGTCTATGAAGCATCTTATGGGGCATAATCTATGAAGCATCTTATGGGGCCATAACCCTTTAGGAGCAGCATATGAGGAATATTATTCTGTGGAGCATCTTATGGGGCCATTATTAACCTTTGTGCAGAATTATATGGGGCGTATTTTGTATAATGCATCTCATGGGGCCATCATGAACTGTATGGAGTATTATATGGAGCTCCTGATTCAATATGGATATTCAAAAACATTTAACCTACTGATGTCTCAATTAATTTTACTTTTATTGGTATCTATTTTTATTTTTGAAATTTACCAGTATGCTGCTGCATTTTCCACCCTAGGCTTATACAAGAGTCAATAAGTTTTCCCAGTTTTTTGTGGCAAGATTAGGGGTCGGCTTATACTCGGGTCGGCTTATACACGAGTATATATGGTAACTGAATGAATAAACCTGTGTGACTGTTAATATTGTCTAATTGTTTTGTGCATATCGAGGCATAAATTTGTATATATGGACCAATTACCATTTAAGATGATCTTGTTTAAAGTGTTCCTTTTCTACTCTTTTGTTTCTATTGAATGTGCATAATAAAATTAATCATTATGGCAGTGGGTGAGGCTGTTTCTTGTAGAATACCTAAGTGTGGTTCATGCAGCATGAATCTCCTGACAGATTCCATTTAATTTTACCTGGTTCCTTGAGTGTGGAAAATCTGTTCCAGTTCTAGGCTTGGCAGCTCCTCTTTCTGTTGTGTAATTTCCACAGGAGAGTGTTTCTTTTGTCACCACAAAGGGTCAGACTGACCCAGTGGGAATCCAGAGGATCCAGCAGGGGCCCCAGACACCCAAGTATGAACCTGATTTCTGTGTTATATATGTAATGACTCCCTACTGTGTAGTGTACCCTATTTCTTAAAGCAGAAAACAAGCCTACAATTCATTTCCAAAGTAATATGATGAAGAAACCTTTGGCATGGTCTCTCCTTGTTTTTCCATTAACATTTATTCTAGAAACCGGATTTCAAAGCAAGTTGATGTAGAAAACTTTCAGTTCATATCATCTAAATGAAATGAGTTTCGTATTACAGTTCAGAAATATTTTGCATTGATCTGCAAAGAAAAGCTTTTTCTTGTATCAAATCTGCTATATATGTTACTCCTATGTTGTAAAACATGTTAAATACAATTACAGGAGTAGATATTTCCAGAATTTCCTGGCAGTTTGCTTAGAATGGCTCGTATTGCACAGATTAGTCATACTTGCTCTCATAATTTAAATCATTTCCAGGATTCAACCTAGACAGAATATTAGATTTCTGTTGTGTGTCAATACCATTTACCTGTTCATGTCTGGTAATTTAGAAGCACAAAGGTCAACAAAACCTAGATATTACGGTAAGTCAAAGACATACAGATTATTGTATACAGTGTAGTGTCGCCCATGCCTATTCACATACATATAGCTATGATAGTATATGTAGCATATCTTGTATGCTGTGTAAGTCATTTTATATACAGTGTGACTAGTTATGGAAAAGAAAAAAAAAATATTCTTAGGCATGACAGAAATGTCTCCTTTTAAGTGCTGCAAAATGAGCAATTAGTAAGGTCAAGATAATTCAAACACAATGTTTCCTCCATTTTCCAGACACAACTAATGCAACTCTCAAGCATGAAGATTCAAGAAAAAAGCTCCAGATTTAAATATTACAAGTATGGCATATCAAGTTTTATTATCGTTTTTTTTATATAAGTCAAAGATCTTTTTATGTCTTAATTCCCCATGCTTTAATAATCTCTGATGGCAGTTTTTCAATAGTATTCTTCTTGCCCCCTACAATCACGAAGTCATCTGAGAATTTTTGGAGGTGACAAAAATCAGATTTAAACTGAAAGTCAGCTGTATACAATGTGAAGAGGAAGGGTGACAGCACTGTACCCTGAGGGGCTCCAACACTGCTTGGAACGGGTGATTTGTGAAGCTCAGTCTCCCCTGTCCAAAACAATTGGTAAACTGTTTGTTCCAATTCAGTTTTGACTCAGAGTTCTTCAGGAGTTCCATGACTCGTTTCTGAGTGGACATCCTGGGATCTCGGCTATTCATGGGGCCATGGCGAGGGTTTTTTGGTGGTCCTCGCTTTTGTCTGATGTGAAGAAGTTTGTGTCTGCCTGTGAAGTTTGTGCCCATTCTAAGAGCTCTCATAACCGTCTGGCTGGGGAATTGGTGCCTTTGCTAGTTCCTGATAGACCATTGACACATTTGTCCATGGATTTTATCACCAATCTTCCTCTCCAAGGGTAATACTGTCATATGGGTGGTGGTGGACAATTTTATGAAGCAAGCACACTTTTTACCCTTGGTGGCGTTGCCCTCTGCTGAGACCTTGTCTAGGTTGTTTGTACAGCATGTGGTTCGATTGTATGGTGTGCATTTGAGTGTGGTGTCTGACCGTAGAGTACAGTTTGTGTCCATGTTTTTCTAGGGCATTTTGTAAAAAATTGGGTGTTGCGTTGTCCTTTTTGTCTGCATACCATCCAGAGACTAATGGTCAGACTGAACGGACCAACCAGTCGATAGAGCAAATTTTGCGCTGTCTTTCCACTTCCAGTCAGGATGATTGTTGTGAGGCCTTGCCTTTAGCAGAGTTTGCGTTCAACAGCCTTGTTAACCACCCCATCGGTACCTTCCTTTTCTTCTGCAAATACGGGTTCAATCCACATTTAGGGGAGTTTTTTGTTTGGAATCTGGTTGCCCTGGGGCTGATGCAGCTGTACAGCGGTTGGGGAATTTATGGCGGGAGGTTCAGAGGAATATTGGGGAGGCTCAGAGGAAGTTTAAGCTTTTTGGGGACAGGAGACGGGTTGTGGGACCTTCTCTCCGGGTTGGGGATAAAGTTTGGCTGTCTACTAGGAACATTAAGCTTAAGGTTCCTTCAGCGAAATTGGGGCCTAAGTTTATTGGCCCTTATGAGATCATGGAGGTAGTTAACACAGTGGCGTTTCGTTTGCGCCTCCCATTGTCTTTTAAGATCCCCATTGTATTCCACAGGGCCCTGCTGAAACCATTAGGGGCTGTGGAAGAAGGGTCATTGGGTACCTCGGTATTGGTGGATGGTCAAGAGGAGTACGAGGTGGAGCGCATTGTGGACTCCCGATTGGTCCGTATTACCGTCCAGTATATTGTGCACTGAAAGGGGTATGCTCCAGAGGACCGATCCTGGGTTCCTGCCCGATCAGTTCATGCCGATCATCTGGTGCTGTTCTTTCATGCCAGATTTCCTGGGAAAGCTGGGGATCCCCCGTTGAGAGGGGGTACTGTCATGACTCTGGACAGGATTGTCCTGGCTCCGTCTAGGTCATGTCAGGGTTAAGTGAGTTTGCCTCTTTTTGTTTCTGGGGCGGCTATTTAATGCTGGTAGTTCCTGGGTCCAGTGTCGGTGATACTTCTGTTTACTTGGTTAGAGGTAGCTGACTCAGGTTACTCATCAGTAATCTTTGTGCCATTGTGTGTGTGAGCTTTGCTGTGTATGACGAGGTTTTTCTCCTAACTTCTACCTCTGTTTTCTGCTCGGTACTGCTCTGTCCTTTCTGGTTCTCTAACCCCTTGGCTCGTCTCGGATTACTCTTCTGTCTTACCCCTGGTTACCTTGTTCCCAGCTGGCTTCTGACCCTCGGCTCTCTACTGACCACTTTATAGTTCTTGTGCTCTGTATTCCGCACTTTCGGCTTGTTCCCCGCACTCACGTGCGGTGGCTCCACCCTCCATCGCCTCTCCTGCGATCACATGACTTGTTAGGCTCAGGTCCTGCACGCTCTGCGTGTCTCAGTTCTCATACCCCCTTTGTGTAGACCTGCGCCCCTTGATAGCACCCCCTAGGCTTTCCCCAGTGACACTAACCAGTGTCATTACAATTACATTTTTATCATTAAAATGTTGTGTTAGCCCCCAATTTTTTATTTTCCTAAGGGCTAATGGGAAAAAATGCACCTTTCAATTTCTCCTCATTGTGCCAATACCCTAACAGTAATCAGCAACTACTTTTGAGGCACAATGCAAATCTCAGAAGGGAAGGAGAGCCATATTATAGTGCAGATTTTATTGTTTTTCTGATGCCTTGACCCACTGAGAGAGCCCCTGAGGTGCCAGAACACCAGAATCCGCCATAAGTGACTGTATTTTCCAAACTACACTTCTCAATGAATTCATTTAAGGATGCAGTGATAAAATTGACACCACATCATGCTCAAAAGGGAAACACAGGACTTAGTCCCAACTATGTCTGCTTGCCACTGACCTGCACTGGTTACAATGGCAGGACCTGGAGAGGCAGCAGTCATCCTCTGCACAGCATTAGACTGGGCGAGACACTGGGACCGACGTCTCTGCTGAGCAGGCTCCACTGCGGTCGAAGACAGATGGGAGACCGCAGCGGGAATGGCTCGAGATTCCCCTTGTGCAGAAGCGGGAAATCGACCCCTTACATTATCCCCCTCCCTAGGGCCCCCCTCCTTTGGGCCTCACTATGCTCAAAGTCAGCAAGGAGCTGTGGAGCTTGAATGTGCTCAACAGGCTCACATGACCTATCCTCAGGCCCATAACCCCTCCAGTCCACCAAATAAAACTTTTTACCCCGTACCACCTTGCACCCCACAATAGCGTTCATCTCGTGATCGTCGTAAGGCGAAACCGATGTCCCGGCAGATGACTCGGAAAACCGAGACATGACCACGGGTTTCAGGAGGGACACATGAAAGGTGTCAGAGATATCCAGGCGTGGTGGAAGAGCCAAATGGTATACCACAGGGTTAACCTGCTCGAGGACTTTGAAAGGACCCAGGTAGCGGGGTGCCAACTTAGTGGACTCAACACGCAGCCTGATGTTACAGGTGGAGAGCCACACAAAGTCACCAGGGGCAAATGTTGGAGCGGGGCACCGATGTGCGTCGGCGGAGGACCTCATTCTCTCCTTGGAAGCCTTAATGGCATCCTGGGTATGGTCCCAAATGTCCCGTGCCTCCACAGCCCAGTCTACCACCCTGGAGTCGGCGGAAGACACTGGCATAGGCACCGGAACCCGCGGGTGCTAACCATAATTGAGAAGGAATGGGGTCTGTCCAGTGGAGCCAGTTACCGCGTTGTTAAGTGCAAACTCCGCCCATGGCAGCAAGGATGCCCAGTCATCCTGCCTGGCAGACACAAGATGTCACACACATGTGACCAAGGTCTGGTTGGCCCTCTCTACCAACCCACTCGTCTCGGGATGATATGCTGAGGAGAGATTTAACTCAATACTGAGCAAACGACACAGCTCTCTCCAGTACCGAGACGCAAACTGGGGACCTCGGTCACTGACAATTTTGTCCGGCATGCCGTGTAGATGGAAGATGTGCCTAATAAACAACGCTGCCAGGGCCCATGCAGAAGGTAACCGTGGTAACGGCACCATGTGCACCATTTTGGAAAAATGGTCGGTGATTACCCAAATGATGGTGCAGCCCCGAGGCTTGGGTAAGCCCACCACAAAGTCCATCCCGACCATCTCCCAGGGCCTGTCTGCCACCGGCAAAGGGAAAAGAAACCCAGCTGGCTGTTGTCGAGGGGACTTATTCTTTGCGCAGGAGACACACGCCTGAACATATTCCCTGACATCACGGACCATGTGGCCACCAGTATGTCCTCACCAATAACTCATTTGTCCTCTTTGCTCCAAAGTGTCCACCAACCCTGGACGAGTGTGCCCAAGAGAGTACCTCAGGTCGCAAATTGATGGGCACAAAAGTTTTGTCCGTAGGCACAGACTCTAGCGAAACTGGGGCTACCGTTCTCAAGCTCTCTTCAAGGACAAAAAGCCGAGGCTCCTCATCCTCCTCCTCTGATGACACTAGGGAGTGAGAGAGAGCATCAGCCCAAATATTCTTCTCACTGGAGAGAAAATGGAGGGTGAAGTGGAACCGAGAGAAGAATAGAGACCATCTGGCCTGATGAGAATTTAGCCGCTGGGCCGTTTGCAGATACTCCAAGTTTTTTGTGGTCAGTGATGACTTGGAAGGGGAAATGAGCCCCCTCCAAAAGATGTCTCCACTCAGAGAAGGCCACCTTCATAGCCAGCAACTCCCTGTCCCGATGAAATAATTTCTCTCTGCTGGTGTAAAGGTCTTGGAAAAGAAGAAGCAAGGATGCTTCCAACCTTGAGCATCCTTTTGGAAGAGGACTGCTCCAGCCCCAATGGATGAGGCATCTACCTCCAATATAAAAGGCTTATCAACATCGGGGCGATGTAAGATGGGAGCACTAGCAAAATGGGACTTAACTGAAGTAAAGGCCTTGGAGACCTCCTCTGACCACAACTTGGGATTGGCTTTCTTCTTGGTGAGGGCTACCAAGGGAGCTACCAGAGTAGAGAAGTGGGAAATGAAATGGCGATAGTAATTAATGAACTCCATAAAACGCTGCACCGCTTTAAGAGAGTGGGGTTCTTGCCAATCCATTACCGCCTGTAGTTTGGCAGGATCCATAGCCAATCCCTGGGCGGAGATGATATAGCGCAGGAAAGGTAGAGACTCCTGCTCAAACACGCACTTCTCCAATTTTGCATATAGGGAATTTGCCCGCAAGAGGTCGAAGACTTTGCAGACATCTCTCCGATGGGAATCTATATCTGGAGAAAAGATGAGAATGTCATCCAGATAGACTACCACAGAGGTGGCAAGCATATCCAGGAAGATGTCATTTACAAAATCTTGGAAGACTGCTGGAGCATTACAGAGCCCAAAGGGCATCACCAAGTTTTCATAATGCCCGTCCCTGGTAATGAATGCCATCTTCCATTCGTCCCCCTCACGGATGCGAATCAGGTTATACGCACCCCGCAGATCTAACTTAGTAAATACCCTTGCTCCCCTAAGCCTATCAAAGAGCTCAGAGATTAGCGGTAAAGGGTATTTATTTTTCACGGTGATAGCGTTAAGACCCCTATAGTCTATACACGGACGTAACTCTCCGCTCTTCTTCTGCACAAAGAAGAACCCTGCTCCCGCTAGTGATACTGACTTCCTAATGAATCCTCTTGCCAAGTTCTCCTGAATATATTGGGACATGGCCTCCGTTTCAGGGAGAGGGAGGGGATAAACCCTTCCCCTAGGAGGCTCAGCTCCAGGCAAGATATCAATAGGACAGTCATAGGGGCGATGAGGCGGAAGAGTCTCCACAGCTTTTTTAGAGAATACGTCTGCGTAGGACCAATAAACCTTGGGAATAGGAGTGAGGTCTATGGGTATCTCTGTAGTGGTGACCTGAACGCTGTCCCTAATGCATCTGCCTTTACATGAATCACCCCAACCCAGAATTCTCCCAGAAGACCACTTAATATGGGGAGAGTGGTGGCGGAGCCAAGGTAATCCTAACAGAACTTCGTCCATTCCCTCAGGAAGGACAAAAAGATATATTCTCCTGATGGGACGGTGACAGGCAGGGAGAGAGGAACGGTCAGATGGGTGATTTGTGAGGACAGAATGGCTCCATTCAGCACTCGCACCAATACAGGCTTGGCGAGCATCACCATAGGTATGGAGTGGCGAGAAGCAATGGTGGATGAGATAAAATTCCCCTCTGCCCCAGAATTCACACAGAGCTTGACAGGAAGAGTGGATGAACCTCGGGTAATTATCCCTTTTTGGAGCAATTTAGGAGCAAAAGTCAACGCATCCAGTGACCCTGCTCCTACGGTTACTGGATGCGACAGTTTATTCGACATCTGTGGACATCTTTTGGCATAGTATCCTGTCTGCTGGCAAAGATAACAGATCACGGGTACTCGGGCGGCCCGAGACTTTGGTACCGCTCGTGAAACCTCCATGTCTTCAGGGGACTCGGGCGCCTGTACGGAAGATTCCAGAGGTTTGGAGAAGGTGGGAGCCAGCCGAAACCTCTGCCTGCACTGGGTCCGCTCTAACCTCCACTCGTTAAAATGGAGGTCGATGCAGGTAGATAGTGAAATGAGCTCCTCCAGTGGGGCAGGAATCTCCCTGGTTGCCAAAGCGTCCTTTACATGGTCAGCCAGTCCTCTCCAGTACACAGGAATGAGGACTTTATCTGGCCACTCTAACTCAGCGGCCAGAGTCTGAAATTGGAAGGCAAACTGGCTGACCATGGATGAACCCTGATATATTGCTAGCAGTTGGAGCGCCGTATCGTGGGTGACACGAGGTCCTAAGAAGACCTGTCTCAGAGCATCCAGGAAGAGAGGAGCACTCTGCACCACACGATCGTCGCGCTCCCACAGCGGCGTTGCCCACTCCAACACCCTCCCGACAGGAGGGATAATACGTAACCCACTTTCGCCCGCTCCATGGGAAAACGTGCAGCCAGAAGCTCAAAATGTATGGAGCACTGACTCACGAATACCTGACATTGCTTACTGTCACCAGCAAACTTGCCTGGAAGCGGGAGATGGGATAAATTCGGAGCAGGGGTGGCAGAGAACAAACTGGCTGCAGCCACGCTAGCAGCCTGAATAGCGACTGCGGTAACATCCACAGCTGAGGTTGCGCGCTCTAAAGCAGCCAACCTACCCTCCAGCTGCTGGATGTACCACTGTAGACGCTGGTCGTCCGCCATTTTACTAGCCAGACAATGGCACTAGTATTATGTTAGGGGCTGTGGAACACACTAAATAAATATAAATAATAGGTGCGTTCGCAGCCCGGGGTCCACCGTGCAGGCAGAGCCTGCTGCTAGTAAGATGGCACTATATGGTGGTATAAGCGAACTCTGTAACTCCACAGAGTTGCTGACATAAATGCTGTGGCACTATATGGTGGTATGAGCGAACTCTGTTACTCCACAGAGTCGCTAAGGTAGAGAGTGTGTCCTGATAACCCCACAGGAGTACACAAATAACTGCAGAGCGGATAGCAGTCCGTGGTCATGCAGACAGCAACGCAAACAACCTACTCCTCACCAGAGTAGCCGGTTTTCTAGAGGCTATTTCAGCCAAGCCATGAACACGTGCATACAAAACTCCTCACCGGAGGTGCCGATATTCTAGGTGCTTTTTCAGCCGAGCCCTAACCGTTTGCGTACATGACCACACTGGCACAAAGCACATAACAGGATTGATACTAGCACATGGCCGTGCGGCTATGCAACCCTTTTATAGCAGCAACAACTGCAGGACCTTCCTGGAAGAACCAATAGAAGCATGCCCCAGAACTCAAGCAGTTTCAGGACCTTCCTGGAGGACCAATGGGAGTCGCTGCAGTAGCCAAGCATGTGACCCCTGATCTCCTATGAAAGATCTTCCCCCCGGGCATGCTCAGAAGGGAAAACACAGGACTTAGTCCCAACTATGTCTGCTTGCCGCTTACCTGCACTGGTTACAATGGCAGGACCTGGAGAGGCAGCAGTCATCCTCAGCACAGCATTAGACTGGGCAAGACGCTGGGACCGACGTCTCTGCTGAGCAGGCTCCACTGTGTCCAGAGACAGATGGGAGATCGCAGCGGGAATGGCTCGAGTATCCCCTTGTGCAGAAGCGGGAACTCGACCCCTAACACACACCCATAAATTAGGTGGGCTCTGATAACTACAGAAATGCCAAACTTGTGCAGGCTAAATGTCATTTATGCACACTGTAGGACTACGAAGGGAGTTGGACATTTGTATTTGAGAGCACAGAAATGGCTGGATTTCTTTTGGCAGGTGAAAAGTCATAGCGCTTTTCCAAAGTCTTTGAACTACCAGTAATGTGGAATCCCCCATATTTCCATTGACAGATGACAGACCTTAATGGGGACTTTCTTTTTGTGGATTGAGTTGACACTTTAATTGGGAACATGTTGCATAACATTTTGGATCACATTTATCCTGCGCTCAATGCTAAGCACTTACTAAATCTCGAATTATGTAATTCAGATGAAACGCCCGAGGGATCCATTCACTGTAATGAGGCAGCAGAGTTACTTTGTACTTCATCTGGCCTCTGATCATTGGTTTTCTTCTTTTCAGTGGTGCACAAAACTGTGGCCAATCGCACTTTAATGCAAGCCTGAAAAGACGGACTACGCCAGATCACAGGCCAGATGGTGTCCACAGTGACTCAATCTGCCTTATTAAAGTGAATCTTCTGTTGGAGGTTCCATCTGAATCACATATTTCAGAGATTTATATGAAAACGTCGGTGCAAGCTGTAAGTGCAGAGCACAGAATAAAAATGAGCCGAATCTTAATACGATCTTTGGGAGTCAGAATGAACAAACCAGTAGCAGATCAATAATTGGTTTTATTTATTTTTTTATGCAGTTGCTCGTGCAGTATACATATGATTCTCACAAAATTAGATTATCATTGAAAAGTTAATTTAGTTCAGTTTTTCAATACAAAAAGTGAAACACATATTATATAAAGTCATTACCAACAGAGTGATCTATTTCAAGTGTTTATTTCTGTTTACAGCGGGTACGGAAAGTATTCAGAACCCTTTAAATTTTTCACTCTTTGTTTCATTGCAGCCATTTGGTAAATTAAAAAAGTTCATTTTTTACTCATTAATGTATACTCTGCACCCCATCTTGACTGAAAAAAAAACAAAAATGTAGAAATTTTTTCAAATCTATTAAAAAAGAAATACTGAAATATCACATTCATAACCTTTGCTCAGACACTCATATTTAAGTCACATGTTGTCCATTTCCTTGTGATCCTCCTTAAGATGGTTCTACTCCTTCATTGGAGTCCAGCTGTGTTTAATTAAACTGATAGGATTTGATTTGTAAAGGCACACACCTGTCTGTATAAGACCTCACAGCTCACAGTGCATGTCAGACCAAATGAGAATCACTAGGTCAAAGAAACTGGCCTAGAGCTCAGAGACAGAATTGTGGCAATGCACAGATCTGGCCAAGGTGACAAAAGAATTTCTGCAACACTCAAGGTTCCTAAGAGCACAGTAGCCTCCATAATCCTTAAATGGAAAATGTTTGGGACCACCAGAAGTCTTCCTAGACCTACCCATCCAGCTAAACTGAGCAATCGTGGGAGAAGAGCCTTGGTGAGAGAGTTAAAGAAGAACCCCAAGATCACTGTGGCTCAGCCCCACAGATGCAGTAGGGAGATGGGAGAAAGTTCCACAAAGTTCACTGCAGCCCTCTACCAGTCAGGCCTTTATGGCATAGTGGCCCGACGGAAGCCTCTCCTCAGTGCAAGACATATGAAAGCCTGCATAGAGTTTGCTAAAAAACACATGAAGGACTCCCAGACTATGATAAATAACATTTTCTGGTCTGATGAGATGAAGATAGACCTTTTTGGTGATAATTCTAAGTGGTATGTGTGGAGAAAACCAGGACCTGCCCAATACAATTCCAACAGTGAAACATGGTGGTGGCAGCATCATGCTATGGGATGTTTTTCAGCTGCAGGGACAGAACGACTGGTTGCAATTGAAGGAAACATGAATGCGGCCAAGTACAGAGATTTCCTGGATGTAAACCTCTTCCAGAGTGCTCTGGACCTCAGCTCTGCCCAAAGGTTGATCTTCCAATAAGACAATGACCCTAAGCACACAGCTAAAATAACAAAGGAGTGGCTTCAGAACAACTCTGTGACCATTCTTGACTGGCCCAGCCAGAGCCCTGACCTAAACCCAATTCAGCATCTCTAGAGAGACCTGAAAATGGCTGTCCACCAACGTACACCATCCAACCTGAGAGGATCTGCAAGGAAGAATGGCAGAGGATCCCCAAATCCAGGTGTGAAAAACTTGTTGCAACATTCCCAAAAAGACTCAAGGCTCTACTAGCTCAAAAGGGTGCTTCTACTCAATACCGAGCAAAGGGTCTGAATACTTATGACCATGTGATATATCAGTTTTTCTTTTTTAATAAATCTGCAAAAATTTCTACATTTCTATTTTTTTCAGTCAAGATGGGGTGCAAAGTGTACATTAATGAGAAAAAAACTGAACTTTTTTGAATTAACCAAATGGCTGTAATGAATCAAAGAGTGAAAATTGTAAAGGGGTCTGAATACTTTCCATACCCATTGTACATTGATGATTATTGCTTACAGCTAATGAAAACCCAAAAGTCATTATCTCAGTAAATTAGAATAATTAACAAAAAACAAATGCAAAAGCTTTCTAAGCGTTTATAAAGGTCCCTTAGTCTGTTTCAGTAGGTTCCACAATCATGGGGAAGACTGTTGACTTGACAAATGTTCAGAAGGCTGTCATGGACACACTCCACAAGCAGGGTAAGCCACAAAAGGTCATTGCTAAAGAAGCTGGCTGTTCACAGAGTGCTGTATCAAAGCTTACTAATAGAAAGTTGAGTGGAAGGAAAAAATGTGGTAGAAAAAGGTGCACAAGCAACCGAGATAACCGGAACATTGAAAGAATTGTTAAGAAAAGGCCATTCAAAAATGTGGGGGAGATTCACAAGTAGTGGACTGCTGCTTGAGTCATTGCTTCAAGAGCCACCACATACAGACGTATCCAGCACATTGGCTAAAAGTGTCGCATTCCTTGTGTCAAGCCACTAATGACCAATAGACAACGCTAGAATTGTCTTACCTGGGCCAAGAAGAAAAAGAACTGGACTGATGCTCATTTGGTCCAAGGTGTTGTTTTCAGATGAAAGCAAATTTTGCAATTCATTTGGAAATCAAGGTCTGGAGTCTGGAGGAGGAGTGGAGAGGCACACAATCCAAGCTGTTTGAGGTCTGTTGCAAAGTTTCCACAATCAGAGATAGCTTGGGGAGCCATGCCATCTGCTGGTGTAGGTCCACTGTGTTTTATCAAGACCACAGTCAGCACAGCCGTCTACCAGGAAATTTTAGAGCACTGCATGCTTCCCTCTGCCGACAAGCTTTTTGGAGATGGAAATTTCATTCTCCAGCAGGACTTGGCACTTGTCCACACTGCCAAAAGTACCAATACCTGGTATAAAAACAACAGTATCACTGTGCTTGATTGGCCAGCAAACTTGCCTGACCTTAAACCCATAGAGAATCTATGGGGTATTATCAAGAGGAAGATGAGAGACCCCAGACTCAACAATGCAGATGAGCTGAAGGCTGCTATCAAAGCACCCTGGGCTTCTATAACACCTCAGCAGTGCCAAAGGTTGATCACCTCCTTGCAATGCCACATTGATGCAGTAATTGATACAAAAGCAGCCCCAACCAAGTATTAAGTGCATTTACTGAACAAACATTTCAGTAGGCCAGCATTTCAGATTTTAAAATAATTTTTCAAGCTCATTTATAAAGTATTCTAATTTACTGATATAATGACTTCTGGGTTTTCATGGGCTGTAAGCCATAATCATCAACATAAACAGAAATAAACACATAAAATAGATCACTCTGTTTGTAATGAATCTATATAATATATGAGATTCACTTTTTGTATTGAAGAATTGAAATAAATTAAATTTTTGATAATATTCTAATTTTGTGAGAAGCACATGTAAGTGATTAGATGACTATTCTTCAGGTTGGCGTGTTTACAGCGATATCAGAGTTGAATAGGTTGTTTTTTGTTTTGCTGCTGTCACAGAATAAAAGATGCTTTTTTTTACAAAAACTAGTTTTTGCAACACCATATTTTGCTAAGTATAATTATTCAATATATCTGCCAACAGAGTCATGTGTGGGCATGTTTTTTGCTTGATTAGTTGACTTTTATTAGTACCATTTTTGGGCTCATGAGTCATGACATATTTGATCGCTTCCTATTCCGATTTTTGGGAGGCAGAATGAACAAAAAACAGCTATTCCGTAATTATCTTTTTGAGAGTTTCTTTATTCTGTTTTGCGTGTGGTAAAATTGATAAGTCAGCTTTATTCTTTGGATCAGTATGATTAAAGTGGAACAACATTTACGTCTTTTTTATGTTTTGGTGCTTTTGCACAAGAAAAATAAACATTTCAGAAAAAAAATATTTTTGCATCACTATAATCTAAGAACTATAAATATTTTATTTGACAATTTCACAAATAATATTTTTGTTTATATTTGTCTTTGTGATCTCATTTTATTCTACTTTTTTCCTAGCGATATGACAAAATATTGTTTGCAATGTTTTTTTTTTGCGATGTTCACTAAAAGGGTTCACTAGTGTGATAGCCTTATAGATCAGGTTATTCCGGACTTGGCGATACCAAAAATGTATATTTTTTTGTATATTTATTTTTTTTACATAAAAATGTGTATTTATTTGTGTAATTTTTTTATTAATATTATTAAAAAAAGTTTCATTTTTTTTGCCTCCTAAATGTTGCAATCAGTCTCAATCACAGCATTGAGCGGGCTAAACAGCCAGGGGTGGTTCCGGCGCACTGCCTGGCTGTCACAGCAGGAGCTCAGCCACTAGCAGCGCCAATTTCCTGCTGTGTTCGTGCAGGAGATTTTGATGTTTCAGCGACTCTTGTGTGATCATGCTGTGAAGGGTCAGTCAGATTGATTTGACCGATCAATGTGCCCTGAGTGAAGGGACCACTGGAAAGAGTCCCAGAACCTCTTCCCGTGCCACTGAGCTGTCACTCACAGCTGTCAGCACAGAACTGTCACTGTGTGTTTGTATTAAAAGCATGATGAACATAGGATGTCATGGTACAGTAACTGACACCCCATCATGACGGGCTATGTCTGTCATTTATCATTAAGGGGTTAAAATTACTGATGAACCCCAGCGATATCCCTTATGGCACTGCTTCCTGAGTGAGAAAATTGACACGCAGTGAGTGGTGCCGTAAATGACGGTACTGGGGTTCATCAGCTTTGAACGCCAGTGAACCTTTTCATGGCAGCTAAGCACTAGACACTGCAGGAGTGATTATGCTCCTGTCAGTGTGAGCCAGCTGACAGGGAGAGTGGTCACATCATATCCCTCACCTATCCGACGTGAAGATAATCTATGATGTCCCATGGCGATCCAGATGATTTGAGCCATCAGCCAGCTCACACTCAACACACAGCTTTGAACTTCAATGAATTTTCTCATGGAAGCTGAGTGCTACAAACTGCAGGAGCGACTATGCTCCTATGCAAGTCTGTTCCAAGTGGCGAGTATAGCTGTCACATTACTGATGTGATCACTGTCCAAATCATCTGGATCGTCATGAGACAGCATGGATTATCTTCATGTCAGACAGGTGAAGGACATAGCTGTTTATCATTTTTCTTTTTTTCCAGGGTATATGGTCATTGGTGGATTAGGTGTAAAGGTGAGTATTATGGTTGTTTATTACTTTATGTTTTTTACAGGTGACGGTCTTCAATAGATTAGGCGTAAGGTGAGTATAACTGTGCTTTTTTATTTTTATTTAAATAAAGGAGTCTACTGGGTTAATTATGTTGTGTCTTATAGACACCTCTCTGTTACTAACCCCTGGGCATAATGTCAGCTGCCAAAACACAGCTGACATCAACCTCATAAATGTTATCCCACTTGCCACAACACTAGGGCAAGTGGCAATAGCCAGGCAAAGTGCCAGAATTGGTGCATATAATAGATGCGCCTTTTCTGAGCGGCTGCGGGCTGCTAATTTTAGGCTAGAGGGGCCAATATCCTTGGCCCCTTGCCAGTCTGAGAATACCAGCCACCAGATGTTTGCTTTATCTTAGCTGGTTGTCAAAAATGGGGGGACCCCACAGCATTTGTAAAATTATCTATTTAAGTAATTTTAAAAAATGGCACTGGACCCCTGTGTTTTTGATAACCAGCCATGATAAAAATGACAGCTGAGGGTTGCAGCCCTTAGCTGTCAGTTTTGCCTGCACTGGTTATCAAAAATAGAAAAGACCCCATGTCATTTCTTTTTAAATTTATTTATAGCACACAGACTCCAGCTGATGAATACTCTGCACCTCCGCCTGTGAGAGTACTGTGCCTTTATGCCTCTGTGTCATCTGCCCCACCCACCTGGGGGAGTACTGTTCCTTTAAGCCTCTCTGTGTACTCTGCCCCCCTTATCTGTGGATATATTGTTCCTTTAAGTTTCTATGTATTCTCTAGTAGTGTTGCAAATAAATAATTGTCTCAATGACATTTGAAGGTCAAAGAAATAATTTTTCTCGACTGCTTTCTGTTTTCTCATAAAATCATTGGCATCAAACGTCTCATTGCCATGTGTAGGCCAAAAGAAATAATTTTTTAGGACTGCTGTGTGTTTTCTATTAGTCTTAGCAATAAATAATTGACATCAGCCGTCTTGTTGCCATTTGTAGGCCTAAGAAATAATTTTTTACAACAGCTTTTTTTTTCTATTAGTGTTACAAATAAATAATTGACATCAGCCATTTCGTTGCCTCCTCCTCCTACTCCGCTTCCTCCATCGACTACTCATTTGGTTACAGTAAGACCTGCACCACCAACGTCAGCACAGCCAGGGAAACAGCAGAAGGCTGATTTCAAACTCTTCTATTTGAGGGACAAATCCTACAATGCACAGGATCTGTGGACTGGGATTAAACAGCAGACAGATGAGTGGTTGGTGCCAGTGAACCTCAAGCCCGGCCTGGTTGTGTGCGATAATGGGCAAAATAACGTAGCAGCTCTGCTCCTAGCCAGTGTGACGCGTATCCCTTGCCTGGCTCATGTGCTGTACTTGGTGGTGCAGAGTTTTTTGAAAAATTACTCACACATGTCAGCTGCTAAAAGTACACAGGATAATGAGGATGTAGCGTCGGCGTCCCTGCCCTCTGCCAGGCAGGGA
>VIAB01034426.1:9280-21584 GCA_009801035.1 Oophaga pumilio
AATTACTTGACCTGTCCCTGTGGAACCACTAGGTTTCAGCCTAGCCAGCCTTATGAACAATACCATCGACATATGGACTTGGCTTCGATGACCATAGTTTTCTCCTTTAACATTGTCATTATTACACCAATGGAACAAAATTGGGTAAAATGATATGATTTTTTTCTGAAGGGATTTTCATTTGTGATAAATGAATTCTCCATAAACAGATTTCGCTAAGATCTATGTTTCATTATATAGTACTGGGTAGGATGACAACTGAATACAGCTGTAATTAAATAGAAGCCTAACACTATGTTTGCATTGTATTTCACTTGCTGTGGAGGGTTTAATGAACTGCACAATACTAATCCCTTTCATCCGAGTGTTTCTGAAAATGCTCACAATTTTGACTAGCTGCCTAATATTTATGAAGAGTGCACTTCATTAACTGCATGTCACTGTGAAATACGGTACATAAAAAGAATTCAAACAAAGTTTAATTCTTAAATGTTGCGCATGTGAGAAGTCTGTTAGAAGTGCAGACTCTGGATGCAGCATTTTAATTTATAAAGGTAAAATAAAGAATAAAAATAGACTACAAAATATGTGACTACCCACACACTACTCAAAAATCTGAGTCTAATAATTATCTAGGATTAGGAGAAAATGATCTGCAGAAACAGCGCTACTATGATCTTTTGGATTTTTTTGGCATTATAGCTCATTTTTATAAAGAAATTGCAGTTTCTGGAAAAAAAGGAATACTTTTTTTATTTTGGACAATCTTTTTAAACTTTTTTTTTTGGGGGGTTCTGCAATTATTTTAAGAACATTGTGATTGATGTTAAGAGGAAACTTGTATTACTTTATAGGACACGCATCTAAGGGACAATGTTTCTCCTTGTGGAGAGTGACAAGCCAGACCTGGCATGTCATAGTGAGGAGACTTATATGCCATGCAGACTCTTCTCGGAAATAAAATATGCAAACTGCCTCTTCAAAGAGGAAGAGGATTTTAACTCTAGTGCCACCTATTGGGAGTACAGTAGAAATCCTAAAATTCAATTGATCTTAAGTCACATGGCAAGGCTCGTAAAAGGGTCGATATTGACTTTTAGGATTACTATTTTCAATAGGTGTATTAGAATTAGAGCACCAGGACTGCTTTTGACTAAGATCTTGTTCAGACAAGCATATTATATGGATGTGTGCAATATATGTGTGCCAAGGGAAATCACATGGACCCATTGTGAGCAGGTTGCGGGATGCAGCGACAGACAGGAGACAGAGCAAGGGTTAATGCTTTTAATTAACAAGGGTATACTCCACGCAGGGAGGTACCTAGTTAAATTGGGGAAAATGTGCAGTGCAGATGAAAAGTATATAATGGTTTAAAGAGAACATGGTTAAAGTACAGTTCTGTAAAGTGTAACTTATCCAAACAAACGTTCTTCAGGCAGTAGGGTCCACGAAGCAAATGATGGAGCCAGTGACGGCCGACGTGGGGTTGGTCCGGTGAGGTCCTGTAGATGACGATGATCCGGGTCCTGGCAGCAGCGGTTAATCTCCAGTACCTTCTGCAGAGTTCTCAGTCCATATGTCGATGTGGCAAAAGGCGGACAGGCCACAGCATCCTCTGAGCCCAATGTGGCTGGGTAAACATACATTGGGGAGCCAAGAAATAGTTCACGGTCACTCTCACGGTCTCTTTTAGCACCCGGACCTGCAAACAGTGCTGCAGATGGAACCAGTCGCGTTCGCATTTCATCAAAATGACTGGCCTGAATTTTAGCATGATGTCCAATCCCATCTTGAAATAAGTAAGCCACTGCTTGCTCGAGTGCTGACTTGATGGCAGTGCCAGTCTCACGCTTTCAAAGCTTGGCTTAACAGAGCTAAAACCATACAACAGATACTAGGTATTGCATACTATCACACTTGAAATCACAAATTGGCTGCTGTCACTGACTGCCATGAATTGGCTGCTGTCACTGACTAACACGAATTGGCTGCTGTCACTAACTACCATGAATTGGCTGCTGTCACTGACTATCACGAGATAGCTGCTGTCACTGACTACCACAAATTGGCTGCTGTCACTGACTACCACGAGATGGCTGCTGTCACTGACTACCACAAATTGGCTGCTGTCACTGACTACCACAAAATGGCTTCTGTCACTGCTTAGCACGAATTGGCTGCTTTCACTTTCTATGACCTGTAGTTAATATTTCATGTAGTTTTATGGTTTTCTTGGTTTTGTTCATTGATAGAAATTTGGTGGGCTGAGGCACAGCCACTTCTGTCTGAGACATAGCCAATCATTTAGTATTTGTTTCCTATTTAATCTTGATGGTATGAAATGAACCTGATTTCTTTTTTAAATAAAAGATATTATTGTGGTTAATATGAGTATGATTATTTTAGGCACTATTTTATTGAGGATTTTCAGATATCCTTTTACGTGCTAGTGATATGCACCTGTATTGCAAAGTACATTAGCTAATACAGCACGCTCCAATCCACTGTCACTTGTTGTGTGGAAAAATACAACGTTCAGTAGTGAAGTTGGCATTGCTTCTGCCAGTTCATTCATGGGGTATAATTTGTTTGAAAGCTGCTTTACGTTTTTTTTTTTTTCTGGCAGCTAAGCTCTTAGACTTATTAGCTTTGTCTGATTAAGTGAACAAAATGACAAACAAGGTTGTCCTATGTTCATCCTCTTCCGTCTTAAGACAGATAATCACCTTTAACAGGCCAGCTTGTATTCAACTGTCCTGTCAGTCAGCAGTGTAGAGAGGCCAATAAGGAGCATTTATCAAGCTAAGCGCTTGATCTGTAACGGCACATCAGCTGGAGATGAGGTCTAAGATGTAAGATGAAAGTTGCTATTAGCATTAAGTAGGACATTTTATTACCTGAGATTTGAAGTAGGTTCTCTTGCTAATCCAAACATCTTTCCACTTTAATATGTTGACAACGTCCTTCTGCACATAGACTTACTTCAGCTTACGTGGGAAGTAAGGTAGCTATTGTCAAGAGAAAAATGGCCAAAGGTGATTGTACTAACCCTTGTGTAAGATACTGAAATTGTAATGGGTTGCACTTTGCTATGCAATAGACTTCGTGATGTGATTTTCCTCTTTTTGTGCAGCTTATGGCACAAAGAAAGGCACTTAATCTTTATTTTTTTTATAATAATCTTTATTTTTTTATATAGCATTAACATATTCCGCAGCGCTTTACAGTTTGCTCACATTATCGTCGCTGTTCCCGATGGGGCTCACAATCTAGATTCCCTATCAGTATGTTTTTGGAGAAACTTAAGAAAGTTCACGAGTGTATAAAAAAATCGGCCAATTTTCGTCCAGAAAAAACTGATGTTTTTTCATCTGCGTTGTCATCTTTATAGCATTCATTTTTTTTCTTTACATCACAAAAATAATTAAAATTTACAAGACCAAATGGAGTTTCCTATATTATGAATGGTAATGTATCCAATGCTATACAGATGATCCATAGGTATCTGAATTTTTTGGCACACACATAGATTTGAATAGGTGACTTTCATGTGAAATACACGAGAGAATAGTGCATTGCTGAGATTTTATTCACACATTCAGTCTGTGTAAAAAAAACTCAGTAATCTGAACAGGCTTATTGAATAGCATTGGTCCAAGTGCTGTCAGTTTTTTCCTTAGACAGTACTCGGATCAAAAATACAGGCATGTGAGTTTTTTTGGAGGGACAATAAGGAAGAGTTTTCTAGTGGAAATCACTTCAGAAAACTATCTTTCTTGAGAAGTATTTTTTTAGGAGTTTTTTGCTTCCTGAAGCATTTCTTGGAGCAAGTTTAAAGAGTTTTTTTAAAAGTTTTTGCAGTTTTTTTTGCAAAGCATTTTTACAAATCTTTTGTGTGGCTAGTGCCTAGTTTGTAGCATTTTTTTTTCCCAAAAACTGAACATATGAACAGGATTATGCACAGGACAGATATTTATTCTTTATGATATTTGGACAGGCATGCAAATTGGGCCTCAGTAATGCAAAGCTTCTAACAAGGCCCTTAACTATCATGAGTCTTTAATAGTGTTGGTCTTTTCATGTGGGACAAAGGGACTCTGCAAGCCTTCATCCATAATTGTTAGGTCCCTAACAGTGATGTTAGTGGGCGGTGATATTAGAACTTGTAAATATAGTGTAGTCAGTTTAGCCTCACCCATCAAGACACCAGTCCACTACAGAGGGGAGCACAGAAGTTTATTCCTGTGATTAAACAGTGTATGTATCCTCTGGCAGTGTGAACATTTGATTAGATACCAGAATTTTCCACAGCAATGGGGAACATATAAACGTATTCCTGAATGTGAGGATTGGGGTGAATGGGTTCTAGGTTCAAGGTCAGGTCCGGGTACTGTTCTGGTATCCGAACCCGAACATGGTGTTCTGTGTTCGGGTGGACCGAACCTGAACAGTAACACGGACTTCCTGGTGAAGTACGTGTTCGGTGTCCAGCCCGAACAGTAGGTGTTCGGTATGGACGCCGAACTTTACTGATACCATCTCTACTTGTAAACCATAGCCTGCACAGTGCCCACCCTAATGAAATTTAACCTCAACATTTTCAGCCCTTATGAACTGTAACCTCCATACTATCCTTCCGTGTGAACTATAACTGCCACAAAAAGGTGAGCGAACCCGAACTCTAAAGTTTGGGTTCCGTATCGGACACTAGGTCCGGTGGTGAACTCTGAACACAGACTTCTGGAAGTCTGTTGTATAGTTTGGGGAGTTTAGGGAGGAGAGATTTTTTCAGCGCCAAAGTTCACATCCCCATTGATTTCTATGGAGTTCTGGTTCAAGTTCGGGCACAGTTCTGGTTCCCGGAACAAATTTTTGACTAAAGTTCGGCCGAACCCAACGAACCCGAACTTTCACAGGTCCACTCATCCCTACTGCCAAACAGCTTGCCCTTATGAATTATAACTTTCATGGTGTCCACCCTTTTTTGAACTATGACAACACACCATCATCTCTTATGACCTAAAATCTTTACTAGGTCCACTTTTATAAACTATGGCAATCACACTTTCGATACTTCATGCTGTTGTCTCTCCAATGTTTCCCCCCCATGCTGTCTTTAGTTGCATACTGCCCTTCATGCTTCCCCAGTCAGTGGAGCCCCATCTTCAGTATGTCCCTCACTCTATACTGCTACCTCTCTATACCATGCTTCATCTCTATACAGTACTATGGGCAAGACTAGACTGGAACTAAAATTCAGCACTGACATTTAAATGCTCACAGGCACAATCTATCTCCATTCTCCAGAGGGAGGTCTCTTTTACAAATATTATCCTGCCTGAAGGAAATCAACATTTACGATAAAAGCAATAATACCAATAATACTGCTATATAACATTACATAATTCAGTTTAGTAATTCAAGTAAAATAATTCTGATACGCCATGTCTACGTAATACCACCACTTAGTTACAGTATAATACTTTCAAACGTATCACTTAAGTGGTTGCACACCCCTGAATAAATTTGTAGCAATGAGTAGTGCATGCAGCCAACTGAATCCTATCAGTATGTACGTTACACACCGTAAGGATCCTGCTTTGCATACTTGTGGTCATGTGCTGACTAGACTCTCAGTCACTTCGCTCAATATTCTACTCTAGTCATCACTTGACCAGCAGTATGTAAATAACATACTTGCGACAACTGCTGGAATCAGAAAGTCAAGCAGTATCTTAAAGGTTTGTAAATAACACACCATTAGGATTCGGCAAACTGCAGCACTTTCCCACAATTTATTCAGGGGTGTACAACCATTTAAAAAAACAAAACTGTACAAAGACCAATATTAGTATCAATATCATAATATAATAAACAAATAATACTGCCAGTTCATAGCCGCATATTATCAGCATATACAGTAGTAGTAATAAAACCACCAAACTAGTAATTAATCAAAACCACTAGGACTGATATGACAATACCAAAGCAATGACCATATAATTGTGATATCAGTTTTACACTAGTGCTCTGCAGACCATATATGGTATGTGAATACTGTAAAGATAGTTGACTAGACATCATTAACTTACTGCTGTTTCAGCACTCGACGCACATGCGCCCATCTTTACATAAACCCTCTAGGGCTAGACAGTAATAATGCACTCTCTGAGCAATGCACAGTAATAGGATCCTTCTTTTGTGCTCTACACAAGAACAGTGTCCCCTCTGTTCCCCCATACAGTAATAATGTTCCTTCTATACTTGCTTATAGTAATAATGCTCCACTGTGCCTCCTTAAAGTTATAAATCTCAATAATGTCACCATGTTTCCTTATTCTAATCCCCTCTGTGCTTTCTTATAACAATAATACCCCTATGCTTACCTACAACGATGATTCCTCATTGAGCCCCCTTACTATGTTGACCACCTATTGTGCCTCTTTATAGTGATAAACAATGGTATACACAATACAATGGCCCCTACAGCCCCCCATTCATAGAATAATGACTTTTAAAGCCCCAAATAGACAGTATAATGGCCTCCCAGCCCCCATAGACAGTATATTGTCCCCTACAGCACCCCACACATGATGTAATGATCCTCATAGCCCCTATACATGGTATAATGGACCCCAAAGCTCCTCCATATGTAAGGAGGTGGCAGGTCCCCTCAGTTGTGCCCTCTGCTCCTTCACCGTGACCGCCCCATGCACTTTATGTACTGTGATGTAATGTATGTGTTTTTGTATTAATTGTACTGTTTGTGTATTAATGTAATATATGAGTCATGCGTTGTATTGTGGATGGTCCCCTTTAATGCCTGTCTAGTTAGGGACAGAACTAGTTAAATAAGGGGGCTGGACTTGCAGCCACAAGAGGAAGCTGCTTCCAGCAGGGTAGCCCAGATACGTTGGCCAGTGCAGACATGTTTTTCTGGCGGGGCACTGCCAGACTCCTGGATGGGAGAGATCTGTTGCCCCAGAGTAAGGACTCTTAAAGACTGAAGGACCACAACAAGGGCCACCAGGACTCTGAAAGGGCTCCCGCTGAAGGGGTTTTAAGCGCCCAGATTCCAGCGAGTGGACTTCTGCAAACCTCGGCTACTGTGGACGTTGTGGGTACGGCTGTAGCAAGTATCAGGGAGAGAGCAGGAAGCCAGTGTTGAAATTGTCTTTTTTGTCTACCTTTTCATCATCGCTCATTAAAAGTTAATTCCCTGTTGGACTACAGTTGTCAACCTGAACTTCATTCCTTGGACTACTGTGGCTGAGGGAGGACAAGGTAAACTGTGAGAAAAGCTGTGTCGGTCCTGTATTGCATGTACAAGGGGCTGAGGTGTCTTCAGACTGTGTTTAGTGGGTGAGCTCGGTCAGGACTACCACCCTGGTGTCCCCTTCCCACACAAACAGCATGACAACCTCAACAACCCTGTCATGCAATGTAATAACCATCGTACCCACATACAATATGATGGTAACCATAGCCTCAGTATAAATGTATAATGACCTCACAGCCCCCTTATACACAGTGTGATGGCCCATAGCTCCCCATATACAGTATGATGGCCCATAGCTCTGTATATACACCATGATGGCCCATAGCCATACACAGTGTGATGCCTCATAATCCACCTGTATACAGTATGATGGGCCATTGTCCCACTATACATAATATGATGGCCCATAGCCCCTGAATATACAGCCCCATACTCTCTCTATGCACAGTATCATGGTCCATATACTCTATATATCCTATACACAGTAACATGCTACACAGCACGCCATACACAGTATGATGCCCTACAACCCCATGTATAGTATTATGTCGTATAGTCCCCTATACACAATATAACTCCCCACAGGCTTCCATATAGAGTATGATGCCCCATAGCCCTATACACAGTATGATGCCCAATAGCTCCCTATACACTGCATGATGAACCCCACAGCCCATTACACACAGTATGATGCACCATATCTCCCTATAGACAGTATGATGACCATAGCCTTCTCTACACTGTATGATGGCTATAGCCCTATACGATGTATGATGGTCCCCACAGCTTTCCTATACACAATATAATGCAACCACAGCCAACAATACACAGTATGATGGTTCCCACAGCACACATATGCAGTACGTTGGCCACCACAGCTGCCCACATGCAGTATGATGGCAAACACAGCCCCCTCACAATTTTATGGTGAGCATAGCCCCTTACACACAGTGTGATCAGCCCAAAGCTCCCTATACCCAGTATTAGTTTCTACAACCCCTGATACCCAGTATGATTCCCAATAAACTCCTATACCCAGAATGATGCTCTGTAGCCCCTATACACATACACATGATGGTCATGACCCTATATTCACAATATGATGGCCCATAGCCTTCTTATTCACAGTATGATGGCCCCCAAAACTCCCCATGCATAGTATGACGCCACCACAGCCTGCCCCAACTCTTGGACCACATAATAATAAAAGACTAATACTCATCTAATTCAGGATCTTTGACTATCACAGTCTCCATCTCCTTGTCTGGCTTCTGTTGCAGTGAGCCAACGCGAGCAGCGGAATGCAGTGACGTTATCATGCCAGCCTCCAATAGCCTGGAAATAGTTTGTGTCCTGCTGGGGTAAGTGGAGGAGAAAGGAGTCAACAACTCTCTGTTTAACCACAGCTGTTAACAGTATCAGTGTTCTGAGGATGCCGATGCTTTTAACTGTTTTGTAGACCGAAACTGTTCATGGCCAAATGGCCCATCTGGCATCTGTTAGTCAGTATGGTTCCACTCCCAGGTAGTTGCAAAATGCGCCCATTGAGAGGCACCTCAGACGTCCGCTGAGGCGAGGTGCTCATCAAGATACAGTTAATACAGGACAAGATACAGTTAATGTTTTGGGAATAGGCTAAATTGGGAGGTGATTAGGGCTAGTAGAAAAGGATACTAGTTTCTGGTTAGGGGAGTTATTGTCATGAATGTGCCGCATTCTGCAGGGACTTGTGGTAAATCTGAAATTAGAAGATTGTAGCAATTACCTAAGCACAAGCCCTCTTTAAATCTGTACGGCCATACATGAGTTAGCAGGTTTCTTGTGACATGAAAATGGTGTAGAGTTCTGCATGGTCTATTGGCTGTGCTACTTATTGGAACCACATCCTTCCATTTTATAAACCTGTGTCTGGCATCCCTTCATGCGAGCAATAGAATATTTATTCTGTTCCTGGCTTCTTTGGAGAAAATGTTCTGGAGAGTCGCTCTATTCGTCTTGAGATGATGTTGCATGAGGTTTGTTGTGAATACCTCTACCTTCCCATTTTGGCATTCTTTTGTGTTGCTTTTCTGCCAGTATGAGGTTTAAAAAATTTCCTGCGGACCTCCTTGCAATATCTGGGGCCTGTGTTCCAAACTAGGCACTGAGGATAGTGCCATAATAAATTCCATACAGAGTAAGCCAGATGGGGAACCGCGTGAGAGAAATGTAGCGGATCTCAGGAATACTGCGGTGCCAAAAGGGGAATCCCTAGGGATAATAGGACCTGTTAAAGTAGGGATAGTCCAAGCTGAATGTAACAAAATTATTGAAATGTACTGTGTTGATGGAACAAGAACCATATGATACTGTGCCCAATACTGCGTGCTAAAGACTGATGTAATTGAACTGTTCAGTAAAGTTGAACTTATTAACACGAACTGGGTGTCCCCTGATGTGTATGTGGCTGGTCCTGGAACTGAAGATGTGGATACAGTGAAGGCCTCTGGCCTGCAAGTGAGCGCAATGCAATGTAAAGAGCACCACACTTATGGACACGATTTATTTGCAAAGTGCCAGGACATTTTGGAGCAGTAGCTCGCCCATGACTACCATCCTTGGCACCTTACATATGTGCTGTCATATGATATAGTCATCAGTACAAGTACAGTAAAATCTAGTGATTTGGGAGAAGCAATTAAAAAAATGCTCATGTAGGTTGATGGGAGAATGGATTAATCAGAATGAGATTTTTCAGGAACCTCTCATGTCTAATAGAAATGGCAAACAGACCCTAGCTAAAACATGCCAAACAATAGCTGTTAATTCTGTTTAGGATAACCTACCTATGGATTCTTTATACAAAAATCATCAGATCTTGCCTTCTATTCATGCTCAAAGTCTACCCATACTCTCAGACTCTCTGAAGATTCAAAAATACATCATCTCCTTTAGAAACTGCATGGCTAACTATGAAGATTTTAAAAGGAAAAAAACAACATAAAAATCAGGGGAATTCCAGAGTCTGTCCAGCCTTCTCAGCTAAAGGACTATATTTCTACAAAGATTTTTCACTTACTACCTAAATATAAAGAAAAAAACCTGATTGAGAAGGTTTTCAGAATTCACAGGCCGCTTTCTCTCCCTATGAACATTGCTTGAGATGTTATTGTGTCTTTTTATCCTATTGGGGTAAAGAACGATCTCCTTATGCTGACAAGAGACTCAAAACTTCTTCCATCACCGTACAACAATTTATCTTTTTTCAAGACTTCCAATCTACAAGTGAAATTCGCGTCAAAATTGTTCACTCTCTTGTCTCCGGAGAAAGGAATTGACTTTCTGAAAAGAACAGGAATAACATCTTCTACAGCCTCTCCTGGACTCTCTTCTCTGTTTTCATCAAACATGTATCCCACTTGAAAGGATCTTTATTCCACTTGCTATAATACTAAAAGAACCAGACTTTTCCCACCAACTAGTCTTAGGATCACCTTAAGGTGTTTCCAGACATGACAGGCTCTATTGTTTCTTCATACATTACTCGATATATGTACAGTACAGACCAAAAGTTTGGACACACCTTCTCATTCGCTTTGCTGGTGGCACTGTTGGGGATTTATTCAAAATTGAAGCGGTGAGCGGTCCAGCTCACCCCAAACCATCTCGATTGGGTTCTGGTCTGGTGACTGTGGAGGCCAGGTCATCTGGTGTAGCACCCCATCACTCTCCTTCTTGGTCAAATAGCCCTTACACAGTCTGGAGGTGTGTTTGGGGTCATTGTCCTGTTGAAAAATAAATGATGGTCCAACTAAACGCAAACCGGATGGAATAGCATGCTGCTGCAAGATGCTGTAGTAGCCATTCTGGTTCACTATGCCTTCAATTTTGAATAAATCCCCAACAGTGTCACCAGCAAAGCACCCCCACACCATCACACCACCTCCTCCATGCTTCACGGTGGGAACCAGGCATGTAGAATCCATCCGTTCACCTTTTCTCCGTGCAAAGCAGTAATCAAAGCAAAAGGTGGCTACTTTGAAGAACCTAGAATATAAGACATATTTTCAGTTATTTCACACTTTTTTGTAAAGTGTAATGTATAATTCCACATGTGTTAATTCATAGTTTTGATGCCTTCAGTGTGATTCTACAATTTTCATAGCCATGAAAATACAGAAAAATCTTTGAATGAGAAGGTGTGTCCAAACTTTTGGTCTGTACTGTACATTACTCATATATTTCATAATACTTTGTACTTTATGTAGATTTTGCATCTCATAATCTTTGTATGAGTATTAATACCTATTTTGATTTTAGATGCTGAAATATTAAGCTATGCTTAAATATGTGTATTTCTGAACTGTATGTTTGCCTGTCTATCCCTATTTTTCCTCCTTATCCCTTTTTCCCTCTTTCCTCCTTCCCTTCTCCCCGATTCCCCATGTTTCCCCTTCCCTTCCCCTTCCCACCTTTTGAAAAAATGTTGAAAGTTCAATAAAAATTATTGGAAAAGGATAACCTACCAATGAATTCTTATAGTACTGTATTTCTAAAAGCTTATTATTTCTTAGATTCCCTGTCTTTGCTGCATTTATTAAAAGTAGGCTTGTGTAAAAACCACCCTTTAGAAATGTCATATCTCACCTGTTTGGATGCTAAAACTATCATACTGGTTACAGTTTGTAATTATAGTCAAGCTCTTGCCAAGTAGTGAACTGGAAACAGTTATTGTGGTCATATGCAGCCATGGGGATATTTCAATAAATCTACTTAAAGTTGTTCCCTTTCATTGAATACATTGTATAAAGCTGTTTAATAATTTTAGATCAGAGTCATTTGGTCCATAACAGAAAAGCAGTGTCTCTCTTTCAAGGGCATATTCAGCTATTAAGATTTTACCTCACAATAACTTATGTATTATATCAATCTCATTCTATTTTATAACAAATACATTTAGCAGCATAGCATTCTTTTCAAGCAAGGTTTAATACATTTACCATGAATTGTCTAGGATTTATTTTAATGCCATCTAATACAAAT